>JAVFBX010160231.1:0-15153 GCA_034783855.1 Mopalia kennerleyi
CTCAGAGTTAAGAGGCAACATGAAGCGGATCTGTTTGTGATGTCTTTGTATTGTGTCCTGTGATTGTCCTGTATTTTTCCTGTCTTGTCTTTGTTTGTTGCCAGTCGTGTCAAGGGTGATTTCCTTCACCCTTTGGGCTGGCATGGCGTCATGTGATTGAAATAACCTTAAGTATTGCATTCAACACCAATCAAACAAACAAACAAACAATCATTGAATGTTTCTCTCAACCATTGGGCTATCAGGCTGTTGTATTAGTAAAGTAATCAGCGAAAAAAATCAGTCTATATAGAAGAAAAAAATGTTTTGAGTATGTTAAATTTTAAAAAGTTTTAATGTAAAATTCATCTTAAGAAAACGTTGGTTTTTTTTTTTTTTTTTTAAATCTTTGGAAAGGCAAATTTAAATTAGATGATGTCCATTCAATTTAATAATAATTCAATTACATATTTTAAAATGTTTTAAATAGGTGGCTAGATACTGGCTGCGGGGACAGAATGTTGACTGCAGAGTTATTCCCCTTAGCAACTGTTCCGATTCAGGCAGAAGTAGACGATAATTCAAGAAGAGAAAAATCCAGTAAGTTCATGTATTTTTTACTGTTTATTATTGTTAAAGTTTAGTAGTTTGGAAAGCAGATGAATTTCATTGGAGAGAGTGGGAATAAATCAACTTATAAATTTCATTGCAAATTATAGAAAAATAGCAAATTAATTCAGTTGTTGAAATCATTATCAACATCAGCCACTAACTAACTGTTTGTCATTTTGAAGTTAATTGCATTTTTTTTAATTAAAATGTACAAATTTTAATTCACACCTGTTATTTTTCTCTCTCTCATTTGGTAAATTAAACTATTTACATATCTGCCAGATTATGTGCATTTCTTATGGATATCAACAATCTTAACTTTTAGAGAGACTTAGAAATCTATGATTGACAGGTGTCAAACGTTCTTTTGCTATATGTTTCACACTTTGTCTACATTCAACAGGGTCTTTTGTGGGTTATTTTGGCTATGTACATTTCATGCCTGTTAAACAACCCTTAATCAAAATATAATGTGATTCTAAAATACATTCCAAACTTCAACAGTTTTACTCTGACAAGTAAATTTTTAGATTGACAAGTGTCAACTCTCTGGTACATTTCTAGAACACATATTCTTATTAAAATTAGGTCAGGTTAATTTCTCATAGTAATATTTTTGGTTAAATTGACATGCAAATGGACAATGTTCTATGATTGTCAAGTGTCAACTGTCAGGGACATTTCTGGAACACACAATCTGATTAAAATTTTAGCCCGCCGCACACGAGCGATTCTTCGTCAGCGACTTAAAATCTCAAGGTTATCGCCTCGTGTGCGGCAGGCTTGCAAGGCGACTAGACACTGTCGGCGACTAGTCGCAAGGGATCAAACATGTTTGATATCTTGCAACTCGTCGACTAATCTCCTCGTGTGCGGCAAACATGCTACAGAAAATCACAGCTATAAATTGTACATCCAATCAGTAACCGTGATAGTCACATGACTAACATTTAAAAATTATTGACGCATGTATAATAAACTATCTCCGTCGCCTGTATTTATAATGTTCAAAATCAAAGCTAAAATTTCTATACAATTTTTAATGAAAGTTATTTTCATTAAAAGTCAGGCCAAGTGTTAGTCACGTGGTATAAATATCAGCTGACTTTAGAAAAATTGCCGACTCAGAATCGCTCCGTGTGCGGCAAAAGCTGTCGCCGACGGAAAATCTCTTGCAATCAATCGCCGACGGAGAATCTCTCGTGTGCGGCAGGCTTGAATTAGATGGATTTCACAAAGCTGTATTTATGGATAAATTGGTATGGAAATCGACGTCCCTGTTTTATGATTGACAAGTGTTAAAATATTTTACTTATTGTTGGTTTATACTCTCAAAGGTTCATCCTTGACACCAATAGATTTTTTCAAAATATTTCTAATTGTAAATTTATCACATAAATAAAAAATGTTGACACTAGGTGAAACAAAATAGAAAATTATTGGAAGTGCAAGAAACAAACTTCATGTTTTGTACACTGTTTGGTTGACAGGTGTCAAGTAGAAAGTACATGCCTGGAAAAGTTATACATTTAATTCCCATCTCATACAAATGACTATAGATTTGATTGACAGGTGCCATAAAATGGATACATTTCTAAATGTGATGTCATTTTGTTCTAATTCCACCCCTGTCTTAATGATGGCTATGAACATTTATTGAGAATATATTTCAGTCAAATTCTCATATTTGTTTTTTTATTATATTTATTTTACAAACATTTTGCTATTACCTTCTGATTGGATTATATTTAGACTTTTGTACTCTGTGAATAATAATTTTTTAAAAAGTTTTCATCTGAGCCAGTTTCTTCATTCTGTCTCAAATTCTACTTTTCCGGTTGTCTGACAGTGAAAAGGTGTAAAATTATGGATCAGATTCGTACATGTGAAATGGATAAAAAAAATATAATAGCATTAGTGCTATTAAATCTTAATTTATTTTATTTTATTTCTTTGCATTATTTTAGAAGGGGTTTGGTCTTGTTTGGTTACCATGACTTCAGCTAGCAAACTAAGCCACCACACTATCAACAGCAACCTACCGATTGAATTGTCGTTAGTTGTTTGTGGAGAAAAACTCACAACACAAATGTTTCAACTTGACGAACTTCATCCTTTGAGAATAGGCCAAATAGAAGAATATAAGGTACGTAGAAAATATATAAATTTTGTCAGTCATTTTAGTCTTTTTTGGTATATTTTATCATTTGCTGTCACATTGCAAAATACTTTTACTTTGTGTAATATTTTTTGTGTACATTTTTTAACTTTTTATTTCTGTTTAGAAAAATATTTTGTCGCTAAACTAAATGCAATATATTTATCAATGTATTTTTTGCCACATATTAAAATGCTCTATCTTTGTTTATTTCCATGTATCTTTCAGGGTCTAAAGTTTGGTGATGTAGGAAAAATAGAAAAAATTAGAGTTTGCATTGGCCCAGAGAGCATTACTGATTCCACAACAATATGGGTGCTAGAAGAGGTGAATAATATTTATTTATCTTTTTTTAAACTTTATTATTTATTTATTAGAATTTATGAAATACACAAAGTATACATACAACAAATGGATACCCCAAACTTTGGAGATCACACATACAAGTCATATGAAAGAGATATATTTGACCTGATTTCTATAATTTAATTAGGAACTCCTTGCAGTTATCACTAATAATCTGATTAAATATAATTTGATCAAAACTTGACACATCTGTCGACCATCAGGTATATGAGTGAGTCACATGATGTGGCTCCGGCAATTGAGGGGGTGGTTTTTACGAGGTTTCCTCTCGGTTTTCCACTATAATAAGGCAATGAGCAATGTGAAGTGGACAATCCGTCGTCATATAAGTGAAATATCCTTGAGTACGACCGTAAACCTCAATCAAACACACAAACAAACATAACTTGATACAACTATAATGAACTATTGGATGAAGCCTGCTTTTTGCTTTGATGATGTAGTTGGATAATGGGTCAATTTCTAGTCGTATCTGGTATAACTTTATAGATGTATGATGCCAGGAAAGTTGATATCTGCTCAGTTTCTGGTCTTTGTATTATTACATCCATTACCTGTTATTAGATGTCATTGTATTATTAGAGGAATGGGGAAATGTCAATAAAGATGCGTTTCAGGCATTCCTCTGGCATCAAAACGATCTCAAGTTTATGTCCATAACATCACAATGGATAACATGGGCTCAATACAAGTCCAGTTGAACTACCCTAAATGGGTAGTTAAGCTGGTGAATAAACTCAATTTGAGACATCATTTTATCGCATCATTTTTTATGAAACTCAAAGAACTGAATTTTTGGCAGTGAAAAAGTAAATATTTTGACGTCTATAAACCACTGGATAAATGTATGTGAAGTCATTTAAAATTGTCGCTATTATGAATGTTGTGATATCAGACGAACGCCTTACAAATGTACAAAGATATAATTACCTCCCTTGGTGACTCCTATGAATGCTCAGCCTGGTCAAGGTTAGTATTATTTAGGTATCTTCATGGCATTTAGAATATTTATTTATATTCATATTGGCATTACTTACCACTCGCGGAACATTTCACTTTTCCGACATGAACAACAATCAATCAATCTTAGACTCACTTTAGTTGATTACCTTTTAATAATATCAGAAATGTTAAAAAAATTGGACCTAATATACAGCATATCGTTAATACTTGTTGTTTTTATTTGCAGGTCATTCTTGAAGATGAGGAGACTAAAGAGTCTCTGAGATTTGATTTCAGCTCTCATGTGGGTAAGGTCTACCCTGATAACTGTAAGGAACTCCCAGCTGTCAGACCCACAGAAAATGTTCAACCAGGTGGGTGGAGCTTTATAGAAAATATACTAAGTGTTTATACCTTGGTACAAAATTAAATACTATTTTATTTCTTAGCAATGGATGAACATTTTTTTAATAAGCTTGTAATAAATATACTTACAGATTGTCAGATTTAGTGTAATTACCCTGGTACTAGACAAGATACTTTTTTTTTACACCCTCGGTGCCTAACTCTGAGGGTCATGGGTTCGATCCCTGAACGGGTTACAACCTGCACAATTTCTGAACTAGAATCTGTTCAAACTAAGAAAGTGCTATCCCAAAATTACAAAAATACTGTCAAGATACTTTTTTTAAATTTATTAAAAGTCTGCATCACTGTCAAAGTACAGAGTGTAGTCATATTGTCTTCACTTAACAATGGATGAACATTAATCTAATAAGCTTGTAATAAATATACTTACAGATCATATTTATATTCATTTGACCTAAACAAATATTTTTAAAAATGAGCCTTTCAAGATAGGATTTATGTGGTCAACTCCTGTATAAAATTGTAATTAATTGTCAAGAAAAGATTTTTTAAAAAACTTGACGTCTGACAAAGTATTTATGGGAGCTTTGAAATGATGTATTATTTGGTTTACTAACAGTGTTTTTGTTGTACAAGTCTGTCTTTTGTTATCAGTGTATTGCAATTTACTGTTTCTGGTATTTTTTTGTTTTGTTTGTTTTGTAATTACATGTTCATATTTTGCTCTGTTTTTTTCCAGTGATACCTTACAAAGTCCAAGTTTACACAGGATCTGATAAAGATGCGAGTACTACCTCACCGGTCTTCATTACCTTATGTGGTAAGGAAGGCAATAGTGGGCGAAGAAAATTAGCTGTAAATCAACAAAAATCTACACCTTTTATAACTGGACAGGTAAGGCTCAGCAGACACATATATTCATCATCCATTCAACTTCATTTTACTCCTTAGAAACCTTTCTTTCACTAGTGAAATTCTGTCATAAAGCATTAATAAAAATTTAACAAGGATTTGAACAAAAGTTCTACAGTACAGGCTCTTTATGTGCTCACATTGTTCACGTCTAGCTCGCATTACACATACAGGATCTACAGAAAAAAGTCAATTTATCTTCATTTCTATACAAAAAAATATGTAGGTTTGAAATAAAAAAGGTGTTAATTCTGTTTTGTTGGCTACTCAAATATTTGTATTTTCCATGAAAGTTGCCAGATGTTAACAAAAAATTGTCTTACTCCAAAATTTCAGGTTGATGAGTTTAAAGTTGAGGCAGTTTCTCTGGGTGAATTAGAGAAGGTAGTGGTTACTAAAGGGCCTGGGGACCCCTGGCATTTTGACAAGGTTGTTGTCAAGGAAGGAATGTATGCTGGAACCGAGGCAGTCTTCCTCTATAATAGGTCAGTTTCGTTTTGCTAAATCAATTAGGAGGGTAAAGTGGTAATACATCATCGCTAGCCATGAGTTTTATTCCAAGCTACTCTGCATTGCTACCATTGGCAGATTATTCGCATATGATTAGACTCGGCTTTTAAGCGATTGATTGGATGTATGGGAACTTCTACGCAACCAATCAGAAGTTGTGGTAGGAGAGGACTCAAAATGACAGAGATAGATAATAATGAAAGTGGGAAGTGTTGTCAAGTAAGAGATATGTTCGGGGTATTCAACCAACTCAATGAGAGTATTGCATATGTACCCACCCATACAGACACCAACTCTCCATTTATAAACCAGTAGTGCTTTATAAAGTAAAACAAATTGTAAAAACTAGAGTATAACATTCAACATATGTGTCAGAGCTTTAACTCGAAACTTGGTCATTTTATCTGCCAGGGGGTGTAGCTGTTATTTTATTAATGTGATTAATTGGCCAAGGGTTGTAATGCAGACTAGCTCTGAATAAAACTCTTGGCTAGAGAAGATGGTGGTAACAGTACTCACCCTGTACTGCGGCCATGGCGTAGTGGTTAGCGAGAGCGCTTTCTAGCGCCTACTTTGATTTACCGTTCACAGGGTTGAGTTCGTCTGTCGATCGTCAGGTATATGAGTGAGTCACAAGATGTGACTCAGGCAATCGCGGGGGTGGTTTTTACGAGGTTTCCTTTCGGTTTTCCACCATACTAGGGCAAGGAACAGTGTGAAATGGACAATCCGTCGTCATATAAGTGAAATACCCTTGAGTACGACGTTAAACCCAAATCAAACAAACAAACAAAATTTCTCTGGCTTAGGGAGTATGAATCCAGCAAAGGCATGCTGCTTTTGCTTAGCACTGGAGGAACATAAATTTTCCAAGTGAGCAAAACTCTTCATATTATGATTGTGTGTTGTACAACAGTGAGATAATACACGTCATGTATGAGTCAGGACAGTCCTAATGTTTATCCTTCTCTAACTAATTATTTTGTTAAATTTCAGCTGGCTGGGTGATTCGAGTCAGAGAGATGAAGAGCTGACCGCCACACTGATGCTCTCAGGCTCTGACACTGGGGTTGTCGCTGTGCCCAAAGATCATGTACCGGATCTCCCAGACTCAAGTAAGTTTGTACAACAACCATTTTTTTTTCAGACATTCTTATAGAAGAGTGCCCATGCGCCAGGTAACCAGTTACTTGATAATGTAAGAAGAAACATTACCTATATATGACAAGTGAACTGTCAGTTTCACTAACAAAATTACGATCACAATTTGTAATGGTCAATGGTCTTCATCCTTAAAATATGCTCATTTGTAGTGATTAGGTATTTTCAATCCCCTATTTTCCAGTTTTATGGATTGTTGCAGATCAGATTGGGGTTTCACACTGTTTTGTTAATTTATTTGCAAGATTATGGAAACTTTAACTGTAAGTCTAAACAATAATACACAAATTGATTGCACTCAATAATATGCATTGTTGTTGTAATACGGTTTCCTGCCCAACAGTTGGTTGCTGAAAGAAAGGGAGATAATCTGATTGGTGGGGGAGTGGAGATATCAGGGGTTATTTCTCAGAAATGCATATATAGCTGAGGCTCAGAGGCCACTTTCACAAAATATCGTATGACAATAAAATATTGTTAAACATGATGTAATTTTATCGTATGATATTTATTTGTCGTACAACGTTTTGTGAAAGTGGCCCCTGGTTTTTATTCTTCTTTTTTTTACATTTTGTATTGTTATATATTGTTTTGCTAGAGGGTTCATGGAGTGTCCAGACAGTGACAGGAAAGAATCATAAGAAAGCTGCTGGTTTGAACGCTGTTGTTGTATTATGTGGAGACAGAGGTGAGACTGAACCTGTTCCCTTGGCAACGACACAGAAAGATATGTTTGCACCCGGGAAAGTCGATGATTTCAAGGTACAGAATTTAACTGTTTAGTTTTAGGTGAATCACTTGTTTTTTATTTAAGTTATTCTCTGCAGATGTGGGACCTGATTCTAGAGAGGTGGCCCAAAGTGACACGGTCACACAAATTTTGTTGTCATGAACAAATTCTTATTGACAGTATTTTACAAAATATTGCAGTTGAGTCATTAAGTAAAGACTACCATTGGAATAATACAAAGAACAATTCAATGGCTTGTGAAGGCTCTGAGAAAGCTAAGAGCCAAACAATTCTGTCTTTAGTTGGAGGGATATATAACATTTCCAACACTACAACACTTCAGAGTTTATCATTGTGCTGGAATAGAATTTCCTCATATAAGTCAAATACATGTACCCAGGAGCAGGGAATAAAACACCAAACAATTGATCTCAGACCATGTGGGGCCGTGGCTTAGTGGTTAGCGATTGCGCTTACTAATGCCTACTTTGATTTACCGTTAACAGGATCGAGTCCGTCTGTCGACCCTCAGGTATATGAGTGAGTCACAAGATGTGGCTCCGGCAATCGCGGGGGTGGTTTTTACCAAGTTTCCTCTCAGTTTTCCACCATAATAGGGCAAGGAACAGTGTGAAGTAAACAATCCGTCTTCATATAAGTGAGTACGACGTTAAACCCCAATCAATCAAACAATCAATCAATCTGGTAAAGCAACCCCCTTTCAACACAGCACAGCCGTCACATAAACATGGCAGAACAATCAAACGAATATGTGTCTTAATTTCTTGTTTAATATCACTGGGCCTCCATGCCACAGTTATGTATACTACCTGACGTCCTTAAAAACAATGCATCGATAAACAAGTAAATATTTATCCCATTTCACTTTGAGTTAACATTAATTTGATTTCAAATGTAGGTGAAAGTTCCACAGGATGTTGGAGACTTGTTCAAAGTGAGACTAGGATTTGCTGACAGGACCAAAGATAAGAAGTGGCTTGTCGATAAGGTAATGTCTATTTTCTGTCATCAACCAGCTAGTAGGTTGTTAATGGAACTAGAGCTGTGTTGACAGACACAAAACTCCCATAACACAAGTAGTTTAAAGAGACTTCTTGTTGCCCCAGCACTTTTAGAGCTAATGGGCAACAATATGTTGATTTGTTGAGAGTTGGTTTGTGTTTTGTGATTGTTTGTTGCCTCTTTAAATCAATGGTGATGTCTTATTTATTGGACATCATCTCTTTAGTCAAACAGTCTTAAGTGTGCTGTAAACCCCAATCCACCCTTGTGGTTTTAACACACAGATTTGAGGCTGTCTGTATATGAAGGTAGTATGTTGATTGCTTTGTAAGTTACAAGATTTCTCCTCAGTTTGACACTAACTTTAGTTCAGCAATAAAGTAAATTAATATTTTATAGATGCATGGATGTATTGACATTGGATACAGGAATGTTTTCTAATTTCCAAACAAGCCAAAGCTTAAGATTCTAAATATTAAAACTTTCATTGTTTTTTTTCTTTGGTCTTATTTTTGGAGCTGGTCAACTGATGTTCAGTTAGCTAGTACTCAATTTGAGATGTCATTTTATAGAATCTTCCAAAGCAAATCTGATGTAACATCCACTTATATCTCTTTGAACCTAAAATATTGAAAAGTAATAAATTTTGCTATGTGTTTTTCCATTTTGTTTATTCAGTTGACTTTCCATGATGAAGACACAGATGACCATTTTAGTTACGAGTTAGAGTCACTACAGGTTGACAGTTCTACTGACGGCTGGAGGGAGTTTCCTGTCATATGGCCAGCTGTAGCTATCTTACCAGGTAATAACAATCTTTATACTCCTACAATACGAGTTAGAGTCACTACAGGTTGACAGTTCTACTGACGGCTGGAGGGAGTTTCCTGTCATATGGCCGGCTGTAGCTATCTTACCAGGTAATAACAATCTTTATACTCCCTCAAAATAAGTTCACAACAAACACAACAGTGTGCCCCTGAGGGGTGTTGACAGTGCCCTTGATTGAGTGTTGGACATGAGGCATTGTTGGGGTGTTATATGAGGTATTATGGCTGACACCCTTCCCATTCTCAGCCCCAAACCCTCCAAAGGTTTCATGTCTGAACAGAAGACCATGGAGGGGCGTGGACATGAGATCTGGATGTGGTGTCTCGACAGGGGGCTTGGGTAAGTGGTCAGAAAGGGGCCCCAGTGCGACCTTCGACACGTGACCTTGGTGGAATATAAGACAGAGGGCATTGGTGTTGTCCGACAGTGTGTCTTGTATATATATATAAATCCAGAGCTTCATTGGAAGGGAAGTGCTGACTTATAAGTAACAGGAAATTGGTGAACAATTCACACAGGGACAGGTAGCAAGCAGAAATCAGCTTGACAAAAACGATGGAAAGTATTTCATGTGTAAATAAGTGATTTTGCAAATCTGTTTTTTGGGCTTTGTTTTAGTCCTTCATTCAATTAGGTTTGAAGGCAATATGTAGATACCGTGATAGAACCAACTAGTGCCCTGACAAGAAATGCTTGTTATTTTTGCAGTGTTACGGTACAATATTTCTGTACATGTTGGTGAGGTTCATAAAATGACACCGAATATAAATGTCACTATTAAGATGGAAGGGGAGAAGGGCTCAACTGGAATAAGACAGCTCAAGAAACCAAAGGGGAACAGATTCCAGAAAGAACAGGTAATATAAAAATATCATGATAATAAAGTGATTATTGAAGACTTCTAACAGTAAAATCAACATTTCACTGGCAAACCCAACTTATTTCTTAACAACTTTATTAAACTGGCAGGGAAGCTTTTTCATCTTCTGTGTGTATTATGCCTTCTTGAAAAGTTTGTTATGATTTTGTTATTGTATGTAGTGATAAACAATATTGTTCATGAAAAGCCATGTGTCTTTCATCAAACCTGAAAAGTATAAGAATGCTAAATGTTTCAAGTTGTTTAACTGTTTTTTGTTTAATAATAGATTGATGTTTATGAAATTGAGGCTGTGACCTTGATGAATATTACCAAGGTCACGCTGAATCATGATAGCAAGTCAGCAGGTAAGTTTGTGTCTTTTTCTTGTTGTAAAAATAAAGGAATTTGTCTCCAAACTTTCCCTTGTGCTCATAAACAAATTTGTATATACATGTATTTTTTTTAAATTGCGTATATGATCTGGGTGTTGTTCCACAAAGCGAAATTAGCCTTAGATGGTCTTAATTGCCGACTCAAAACCTTATATTCTGTGCCTCTGGCTAAGGGCAGTCTTTTTGAAGAGTGGCAATGCTTACTAGAGGAACAGTACATGTAACTTTCCAACATTATGAAAACATTTAACATCTCGGTTGTGCTAGTGTCAATTATTTCACCCACTGGGCTGGCTTGCTGTCATGTGAGTGAAATGACGTGGCAAGCCTCACAGTAATGTTCTGGTCTGGTCTAGTTTCCAGCTGAATTATGATGCTATAATGTTCTGGTCTGGTCTAGTTTCCAGTTGAATTATGATGCTATAATGTTCTGGTCTGGTCTAGTTTCCAGTTGAATTATGATGCTATAATGTTCTTGATGACTTTTTACAGGTGTTTAACTTCAGATTTTCTGTATCATGAAATTGTTATTATCTTCTCTCTCGAGAAATTTGAAAGTTACCCATAACAACCTGAGATTAAGATCTATTCAGAAACCTATCTTTGCAATTTATCTACAACATGAAATGATTCATTGTGTTTTAATTTACCAACAGTATCAACCCAATCGTACTTACAGCACAGTCGAAATAGTATCACATTTGTGTGTTAGTTAAAGTAACAGTATAGTGAACTATTGTCGTACTGTCACTCACAATAGTCATTCATGTAAGGACCAATGGTCACCCTGCTTAGATCCTTCCTTAGTTTTATCTTTCTTTTTATTACAGGAACTGGATTCTATGTGAAGAAAATCGTCATTAAAGAATCAGTAGAGGCTGAAAAAGAGTTTGTGTTTCAGTGTGAAAAGTAAGACATCAGTTTTCTATTATTTTTTTTTATAATATTTATTTCCTCTTAACAAAATACACGTTGAGCTTATGAGCTTATATTGTGCCTATCAGTTTTACTTCCCGTTTTAAGCTTGTCTATTTATTTATTTTATATGGTTGCATTGTGTGTTTGGCTACACTGAAGTTAGGTAGGTGCTCATGTAGGACTGAACACCCATCATTGGATATCATAGGTTGAAGCTCAACGTTATTCTCGGTTCTTTTGTTCCGCAACATTGAACTCCATACGTTGGTCTAGCCTTGAGTAAGAACTGTCATTTAGATAACTGAAAACCTTTCTTAGAGGTCACGACTAAATTTAATATCACCTGCACTTGTGGATGAGTGGTTAACATGATGGTCTGCTGATTCTCCTGCGATCTTCTAATCTGCTGATCTGGACCTGCTGTTCGTCATGGAGTCACGTTGCCTAATTTATGTTCTGTGACCGATATGTTTAACAATTTACATCAGTTTTGACATTTTGTGTATCCTAGGTGGTTTGATGCTGGTGAAGACGACAAGCAAATAGAGCGTGTTTTATTCCTGGGTACTCCAATAATCACACCAGAGGAACCCAAGCAAGAACCTGTTGAACAAACCATTGATGCAAAACCAGAAGAACCCATCGAACAACAAACTGAAGAGCCTGTAGCAGCTAAACCAGACGAGCCAAAGGAAGAAAGTCAGGGAGGTAAGGAAGCATGTGTCTTGTTTTGTAGTTAACGAGTTTCTTTACTTTGCTGGATCAAATTGACTGATTGAGAGGTTTGTCTCTTTCCTTGGGACTAACAACAACGATAACAGAGTGGAAATGGTGGTTCTCAGTCGTTTTACCCCTGCAATTAATCATGCTAGAGACATTTGTAACTTTAATTTTTTAGTTTTTTAAATTATTTTATAAAAGGATGAGCTTTTTTTTTAATGTTTCAGGATGTTCCAATCGAAGTCATGCTATCTTTACTTAGGGCTGGAGGAACATTAATGTTTGAACTGAGCCACGCTTAATGTGACCTGTTTGTGGAATGCCTTCCATTATAAGTAAACTAAATACCCCTGAGCATGGAAAAACTCAATATCCCTGAGCCTGGAATTAAACTCAATATCCCTGAGCCTGGAATTAAACTCAATATCCCTGAACCTGGAATTAAATTCAATATCCCTGAGCCTGGAATTAAACTCAATATCCCTGAGCCTGGAATTAAACTCAATATCCCTGAGCCTGGAATTAAACTCAATATCCCTGAGCATGGAATTAATCTCAATATCCCTGAGCATGGAATTAAACTCAATATAATAGGTCAATAAAACCTTGTGAGTGATGACGCCTTGCTTATCTGTTCTCAAACTTGATATTCTTCATTTATTTTTATTATAGATTGTAAAGTATCTGTTACGACGAGTAGCGAGCCTGGTAGTGGTACCGATGCTAAGGTGACCTTCACTGTGTTTGGTCAGTCTGGTGACTCTGGTCCACTACCTCTTGTTCAAGATTCAGGGAATTCCCCTTTCCTTGAAGGCAAAACAGAAGATTTCAAGGTAAGGAATGACACTTGCGAAGCTGTGCTTTTACTTGTAATAAATTTTGTTAGTCAGTAGTTATACTGTATTATTTCCGATATCCATTTTTTGTTTAATTGACAAACATAAAAACAAATTTTATTGTGTTATGAAAGAGGTCAGCTTTTTATGATATTTAAAATATTATTGAAAGGGGATTAATTTAAAAGCACTTTCTTTTAGTAAGATTCATTGCTGTTCACAAAAAGGGATATTTTATGGGCATCTTCTTTGTTAAAATATAATACAAATTTGTTTATTATTATGTGTTTACACAACAGAAACTTAAGCTCACATTACGTTAAACAAAATGAACTATAGATACAAAATGCATGCTATTAAACGTACATGAAGATGGCCTGCACAGGGAATAGTGGAAATTAGTGCAGCTCTGAGTCAGACTGTCACTGTGCAAACCGAATGCTCTGGGACATCATTGTGTAATCCGTTAACTGTCCAGACTCTTTCTGATAGAAACGCATCAAAATTGTAAGCTTCTTTTTAAAAATAATTTTCAATTATAGTTAATTTTTTATAATTGTGAAAGGTATCTGCTAAGCTGAAAGAGATAGGTGATATAAGAAAGATCCGTTTGGAGCATGACAATACTGGAAGCTCCCCTGGCTGGAGAGTGGATAAGGTAGGGTGTCCATCTACGGTTTTCCCTTAATTGTGTCCTTTCTTAGTTCAATAAGACCATAAAAAGGAATAAAATCTTTGAATCTTTGTGTTACTTTAATTTTGTTTTTTTATAAAAACTTTTTATTAACTCAAGTGGTCATGGTTGGGTCCCTCAATAAGTAAACAGGTATACATTTACTTGTCCAGCATCTCATACAATTCTGATGTCATGTGCATTGATGCTCAGTAAAACCTTTTTATTGTTAATTTTCTGATAATTTGGACAATCTAATTATCGGACAGTCTCGTAGGGGTGAGAGGAAATAACTGAAAAGGCCTCTATCCGTCCAAAATTTACCACTCCCCCTAAAAATATTCTGAAGTTTAAAAAAACTGATGTATATATGGTACTGTAATTTTATTGTAACTTCCTACAGTTTGAGGGATGTTGATTGGTAAATCAATTTATTTTTTTCATAATCCAAATAAACTCTTTTTCAATCGGCCTTGTGTTCCAATTGTTTTATGTGACGGTACTGACCTATGTAATATTTATCTAGATGCAAACAATGATCTCAAAATAATTAATTTTTTTGTTCAATGTAAAGGTTGTATTAGAGAATGTTGAAGATGAACAGAAGTTAGAATTTGAGGTGAACAAATACCTCAGTTATGACAGTGAATACGGAGACGTTGTTGTTGAAGTACCAGTCAAGAAGAATAACTCCAAGAAAGGTCCAAAAGGTAAGCAGCTGAATAGTGTATTTCAGAATGAGTATTGAGAATTTCTACATCCCAGATATTTCTACCTTCTAGGTAACCCTCTGGCTATAGGTAGTTTGTTTTAAGAGTTTGAAGAGTAACAACGACAACAGGCCTCGAAATAGTAGACGATCGAACCGATCGATCACCTGTCGATCGTCTAAAATAAATTTCGGGAGAACGATTTTTCGATCATCTTGTGCTTTTCAGCAGATCGGTAAAATGGCTGAGCCCAGTACTTACCAGGGCTCTAAATTGCACCCAAATCGGAGTGGTAAACGCTGTTCCCAAATTACATGCGCCCAAAATAAAACAAAATGTAAACGAATAATTGCTTTTTATTGGAGATAAAACATGTGTCACGGCTCGACTTCTAAATCTGAAATGCTAAAAGCATAGAACTTCCGCATTAGACTCGTACGGATTGACTC
>JAVFBX010160341.1:0-15153 GCA_034783855.1 Mopalia kennerleyi
TAGCATATGTTAACTAAATCAAGTTATTGCACATGCCTGCACATTTATTAAAGAAGAAACAGTAAATATATCAAAAAAAATTAATTAATGTTAATAAAAAGGCAGAATGATAAAAAAAATATGCCAGCTACACCTATACAATCAGCATTTCGACAAATATATATTGCATCGAGTCATACAATTAGAGATCTCCGATTCCCTTTGATGGAACTGTAATATTTTTATGCGAAGTACCTGAATGGTGTAATATGTCCGTGCTTGTAACGGAATTAGCCTCTCCGCCTCGAAGTTCACCAATCAATCAAAATGTCTACAAGCATATAAAGACACATTATGCGTCAGGCCTGACTTCCAATGCTGGTTTGAAATAAATCACGACATTTCCAGAAAACAAAGTGCTTTAGAAATGTCCGTTTTGATAAATGATGTATGATAATGAGTTTTAATAACACTTTACTCGCGAACGCACAAAATTGAGCTATTTGACACACAGAAATTGAGTTGACGTGAGTGAAAATATCAACATTAACTAAAGCCAATATATATATCAATTCGCAAAGGTATAACAAACCCGAGTAATCAGTGATAATTTTTACACTATCGCTTGTTCTTACAAAGGAATTATATTTGCATTGCCACATGACAAAGTGCAACGATGACCTCTCTGTTATGAAATTTTATATGATGATGAAATAAAAAGAAGCCTTTTCTTGTGAACATGCGAATGGATTAATTTTCCAAAAAAAAACAAATCAGAAAAATAATCTTTATATCAATACGAACATAAAACCATACCGACACTTCTGCCATATCAATGGTATATGAAGATCCAAAATTCATTCGTATAGGATCTGCTGTGTTGACATCCAGTCATTGTTCATCATAAAACTAGATACATAAACCACAGACCTTTCCGTTTGTCAACACATGTACGTTATGGCTACTCTTCTCGTAAGAGCAGCTATATATTTGAATTCAGCTGTTTTGACAACTTGTTTATAAACTAAAGCACAGTTTGGATTTCACATATGTTTAAGAATCCTTTGATCAGAATTAAGCTTGTAAAAAGATGTTCAAATTAAAAATGCTCCATTTCCTGTCGCATCAGTCATTATTTCCGGGTTGAAGTACAAAGGAAGCCATGTCCGTCTTTCGCGACTTCAGGCTTGCGGCCGTGGCTTAGTGGTATTGTGTGCGCTTCCTAATCCAATTTACCGTTCACGGGATCGAGTTGACCATCAGGTATAGATGTGAGTCAAACGCTGTAGCTCGGGCAATCACATGGGTGGTTTTTACGAGGTTTCCTCTCGGTTTTCCACCGTAATAGGGCAAAGAACAATGTGAAGTAGACATTCCTTCGTCATATATGAGGCCCGCCGCCATGGCGCAGTGGTTAGCGAGCGCGCTTTCTAACTCCTAATTCCATTTACCGTTCACAGGATCGAGTCCGTCTGTCGATCCTCAGGTATATGAGTGAGTTACAAGATATATAGCTCCGGCAATCGCGGGGGTGAGTTTTACGAGGTTTCCTACCTGGACAATCCGTTGTCATATAAGTGAAATATGATTGAGTACGACTTTAAACCCCAATCAAACAAACACATCATCATATATGTGGAATACCTTTGAGTACAAGGTTAAACCCCAATCAAACAAACAAACAAACATCGCGACTTCAGTTCATTGCTCGGATTTAGTTTAAGACAGTTCGCACTCCCAGAAAACTTAAGGCCTGGCCAAAGTGTTCTTTCTGATTATGTTTGAAATCAAACTGCTTAGTCATTTTTACTCCGATATGCTGTACATGCCGTACATCTTTAAACCAATAACGGGTAATCGCTGCTGTATCAATAGCATGGTAGTTCATCTGAGCAATCAAATGTGCGACCCGATATATTTGATTGCTTGCAATCTAAAACAATACCTGTCGTTTTATAGAGACAGATCATTCATTCAACATGCCTGATCATTGACATAAACTGCTCTCAATGAAAGGTCTGCCAATTCACCACAAAGTCAAACAGTGTTTGTCGAATCTTTATTATGATATTGGCGTAGGCTAAATGTAAAAGTTGTGTATCTAAAACTTAGAAGTCTCGTGTGATAAATGATGTGTGGTGATGCAGTGTTTATTGGATTTGCACCTTGTTTTCGCTAATATGTTTGGAAACCTCTAAGACAATTTAAGAGCATTTATCTACAGATATCACGAGAATAAAATTGAAACATTTGCCACGCATAGTTATATGTATCTAGATTTAACAAGGGTATTTCAGTTATATAGCGACGGATTGTCCACTTCACACTGCACCTTGCCTTATTACTGTGGAAAACCGGGTGGAAACCTAGTGAAAACCACCCCCGTGAATGCCAGAGCCACATCTTGTAACTCACTCATATTCCTGAAGGTCGACAGGTGGACTCGATCCGGTGAACGGTAAATCGACCAGGATTAGCCTAGGAAGCGACCACCCTACCACTAAGTCACCCCCGCAGGCGAGAATCGCTATGAGCATTTAAAGTACACAGTTCATACGTTAAGCTTTAATAAATTGTTACGCCTTCAGTTAGTGTATTTTGAGTTGATTTACCTACATATAAGGAAATCCAGCACATCACTATCGTAATTCCGGGTTTATTTCAGAGTGTGGATTTCAAAAGGACGAGCATAAGACAATATCTGACACATTGTGCACAGATTTAGGCACCAAATCGCCAGCAGTAAATGCCGGCCACCTAGACCACCCACTAGGTCGTGATGGGTTCGAAGTCCGGACGAGTTTCAACCTGCAAAATTTTCTGAACTAGAATATGTTCAAACTGAGAAAGTGTTACGCCAAAATAACCTAACTACTATTCACTGCCAAAAAGACACAAAAGTCATTAATTGCTTTCAGCTTTGGTAGCTGTGTCACTTACCTATCAGAGGGGTAGTGAATGTCCGCTACCTAGACTCCAGCTGACTAACCTTCTATGTTGTAAAAGGCCGGGTGGCTGAGTGGTCTAGGTGGCCGGCATTCACTGCTGACGACTCAGTGCCTAACTATTAGGGTTGTTGGTTCGATTCCGGATGGATTTCAATATGTAAAATTTTCTGAAGTATATTTGAAATATAAAATCTATGTTATTTCGCGATTTTAGTTCATTGTCCTTGATTAATGTAGACAGTTCCGGCTCCCAGAAATTTATGAACTGGATAAAGGTTTGGTTTTCGAGTCAATCGATGCAATGTAACTTTGGATGCGATTCATGTACTATATCTATACAGTTCTCTTGCAACAAGGTAATAAGATGCATTCTTGGTCATTTACAGACATAAGTCGCGTTTTTCTTGATGGTGTTTTACGTTAAAACAAACTGCCTAGTTCGTTCTAGCAAGATGTGCTATACATACCCGATACCACTAAACCAATAACGAATAATCGCTGATGTATCAATAAAATGCTAGTTCATCTGAGCAACCAAATGTATGTCCAGATATATTTGATTGCACGTAATCTAATACAATGATTGTCGCTAAGAGAGAGATCACTCATTCAACGTACAGGATCATTGACACTGTGCGCTCTTTCGCCCAGAGATCCACCAATTCATCAGAAAAGCAAAGAGCGTGTGTAGACAACTTTGTTAGTCGAATTTTGATAATCATATTGACATAGGTTAAATGTAGCATTTGTGTATCGGAAACTTGTCTCCTGTGATAAACAATGCGTGATGATGCGACTTAAATGTTGTTCTACGTGGAATTGTGCCTTTTAAGTGAACATATTTGGCAACCATTAGTACAATTTAAAAGCATAAATCTACACATGGGAATAAAATTGAAACATTTGCCATGTGCTGTTCTTTGAATTAAATTTATCGAAGCTAAGTGGCCTCTTACATTACGTTGTGTCCGGAGTACACATAAAGCGATACAACTAGTAAAGAGAACTGCTAATCGAACCTGACGTAAGGCCGTTTGGTTTCTGAGTGGGCTGTTGTTTTTATAATAATGATAGATGAAAAGTAGGATATGTCAAAGTAGTTACTAATATTCGACAATTTGCTTCATCCTTTTATTATAATACCAGCTTTGATGTGTGTAGTATCTTGATAACGATACTGACATGGGTTAAATAATCACATTGCCAGACGACAAAACGGCGGGGTACCTGTCTCCGTTGATGTTCCTTAATGGAAATCCAATAGAGTCATTTCCTGTCCAAGCTGAATCGTAGAATCTTTCCTTGGCTGTTCACTTGAAATGATGGTTATTTATAATCCAAATCCATGTGACTTGTAAAATTGACTTATTCTGATAACAACTATTATAGTGACAGACAAATGTTTTTAGGGCTTGGATGTTTTATTTGTATGCCTTATAACAGTTACTGTATTGTGTATGTTTTAAAAAGCACTCGATGCTTTACACGAAATACGAATCCCTATCGCAACTTGTCAATTAGGGGCATAGATTTAATCACAGAACTACAGAGCACCTAAGATTATTTGCGATATACACATTACCTGTGGTGTCCCAGTTACTTCGAGTCCTATTTGGATACAAACATATTGTGGGTGTTCCAAACGGTGTTTATGACCTGTGTAAGTGTACTACTTGAATATTGACCTTGCAGCAGGTTGTCAAATGCAAAGAGAAACGATTGATTAATTAATTATAGAAAGTTCGTCTTGTTAACTTGGTTTTGTTCACCAGGAATGCATTGCACACCCTTAACCTGTTATTACTGACTGGGATTATACGCTTTACTGCATATTATTTCAAGCATGAAGGCGCACCAACACAGTGGCTCTTGCTTTTTTCTTCACTTTCTGAAAGTCATTATTATGTAGGTTTGTGTGGCGCATAATGATGATGTGGTATAGCATACGTTTCCTAAACCAATTGACCGCATATTTTATTAAAGAGGAAATAATTTCCGATTATCTATAATGGAACTGTAATATTTTCATACGAAATATTTAAATGATCTAATATGTTGGTGCCTGTAACGGAATTAGCTTCTCTGGCCCTCAGTTCAACAATTCATCAAAATGTCTACAAGCATGTAAAGACACATCGTACGTCAGGTCTGATTAGCGGTACTGGTCGGGAATCAATAAGGGGCATGTCCAGATAGTAAAGTGCTAAAGAAATGTCCGTTTTGATAAATGATGTATGATAATGGGTGTTTAATAACACTTTACTCGCAAACGCACACACATTTGGCGTTTGACACACAGAAGTATATTTATTGGTATAAGTTACATTTATCAGTGATAAATTTGACATCATTTTTTCTACAAAATATTTGCATTTCCAAATGAGAAAGTGCACTGACAACCTCTCTTTTATTATTAAATAATATATTTAATATAACGGCGGTGTATTCCAACAATAATTTACACTAGGATAACCAAGATGTGAAGCGTTTCCATAATGTTGGAACGTTAATATTCCCCTAACAGAAATACCGTATTGCTACACTTCAAACAAAGTGTCCTTAGCCAGGGCAAATGTTAACCCGAACATAGAATTGTAAAAATCAGGACCGTTTAATCAGACCAGTATGTTTGTCAAAAAGCTTGATGGCTACATTCATATAAGAGCAGCTATATATTTGATTACAGCTCTTTTGACAACTTGGTTACAAACAAAAGCACGGTTTTGATAAATTCATTTTAAATATATTTATGAATTCAAATTGAAAATGCTCCCTCTCCTGTCGCATCGTTGACTATTCTGGGTTAACGTTAAACGGTAGCGATTGTCTGTATTATCTTTTATTTAAATACAGCAGTCATTAACGACATTTAGCTGAAATACTTTATGAAAGAAAATGTATGTTGTCTGGGATATACATCGATCTCTTGTAACGTTGCTCTATAGAACACAATTCTTCTTTGTAGTTGTTATAATAGTCCTACCCAAATGGGTCTGTTTATTCAACACAGCATCGCACATTTTATACAATTCATTCTACATTATACTACAACAAGATATAGGGTATATTTGAAATATAAAGATAAAATTTACGTTATTTCGCTAGTTCAGTTCAATGCTCGGATTTAGTGTTAACATTTCAAACTCCCAGAAACTTCTGGCCTGGTCAAAGATTTCGTTTTCGTGACAATCGAATGATGCAACACTCTATTTTATAAAGTTACCTGACAACAAATTGTGAGATTCAACGTAGGTCATTAACAAAACAAAAGTCGGCAAGTGTTCTTCCTGATGATGTTATGGCATCAAACTGCTTAGTCATTTCTACTCCGATATGTTTTACATGCCCTCTATCTATAAACCAATAACGGGTAACCGCTGATGGATCAATAGCATACTAGTTCATCTGAGCAATCAAATGTGTGACCAGATATTTTTGATTGCTTGCAATCTAAAACAATACCTGCCGTTTAGAGACCGATCATTCATTCCACGTGCCTGATCATTGACATAAGCTGCTCTCAATGAGAGGTCTGACAATTCACCAGAAAGTCAAACAGCGTTTGTGGAATCTTTTTATTATGATATTGGCGTATGCTAAATGTAAACTTTGTGTATCGAAATCTTGTCTCTTATAATAAATGATGTGTGGTGATGCAGTTTTTATTGTCATTCACAGCCAATTGGATTTGCGCCTTGTTTTCGCTAACATGTTTGGAAACCTCCAAGACAATTTAAGAGCACTTATCTACCTATATGACTAAATTAAAATTGAAACATTTGCCGCGCATGGTTATATGTATCTAGATTAAACGAAGAAAAGTCCAATTTTAAATCAAGTTTTGTCATAAGTACATGCATATAAAGAAATTAAAATATTAAAGAGAACTGCTATGAGCTTAAAAAGTACACAGTTCTTACGTAGAAGATTTAATAAATTGTTTAGCCTTCAATTAGTGTATTTTAAGTTGATTCACTTTCTAAAAGACCCCAAAATCTTCCATTGATTTCAGCAATCTCATACCAGAAGGGTAGTGAATGTCCACTACCTAGACTCCAGCTGACTAAACTTCTATGTTGTAGATGGCCGGATGGGTGAGTGATTAGGGTGGCCCGCATGTATTGCTGACGATTCGGTGCGTAACTCTGAGGGTAGTGGGTTCGATTCCCAGATGGGTTTCAATCTGCAAAATTTTCTGAACTAGAATCTGTTCAACCTAAGAAATTGTTATCCCAAAATAACGAAAATACTGAGGATATACCTTACAAGGTAATGAGATTCAATCTTGGTAATCAACGAACAAAATGATGATGATGTTATGTAGTAAAACAAATTTATTAGTCCTTTCTAGTCAGATATGCTATACATGTCGTACATCACTTAATCAATAACGGAAAATCTCTTATGTATCAATAGCGTGCTAGTTCATCTGAGCAATCAAATGTGTGTCGAGATATATTTGACTGCCGTAATCTAACACAATGCTTGACGCTTAGAGAGATCACTCATTCAACGTACCGGGTCATCGACATTAGCTGCTCTTTCGCTCAGAGATCCACCAATTGATCAGGAAAGCAAACAGCGTGTGGAGGCAACATTTTTAGTCGAATCTTGACAATCATATTGAAATAGGCTAAACGTTACATTTGTCTATCGGAAACTTGTTTTTTGTGATAAACGATGCGTGGTGATGCGTTTAAATTTTTTTCCACGGCTGAGAATTGTGCCTTGTTAACATAATTCGCAGCCATCAGTACAATTTAAGAGCATAGATCTAAATATGAGATTTAAATTGAAACATTTGCCACGTATTGTTCTTTGTCCTTAGGTTTATCGAAGCAAAGTGTCATTTTAAATTTAGTTGTGTCGTCAGTAAACATAAAGCAGTAAAACTATTAAAGAGAACTGCTAATCTAGCTTGAAGAAAGACCGAAGGGTTTCTGATTGAGCTATCTTATGTGTTGTTGGTTTTATAATAATCATACTGGGGGTGAATCCGTAGCCCGCCCGCAGCTCGAACGCAACGAAGTTTTGCCCACGTTTTTGCAAGGGGATGGGACAGCAGCTTTAGTGATAGTGTGTGCGCTTCTTAATCCAATTTACCGTTCATGGGATCGAGTCCGTCTGTCTACCATCAGGTATATACGTGAGTCACACGATGTGACTCCGACAATTGCTGGATGATTTTTACGAGATTTCCTACCGATTGTCCACCGTAATAAGGCAAGGAACAGTGTGAAGTGGACAATCCGTCGTCATGTAAGTGGAATACTATTGAGAACAACGTTAAACTCCAATCAAACAAACAAACAAACATCGCGACTTCAGTTCATTGCTCGGATTTAGTTTTAGACAGTTCGGACTCCCAGAAAACTTATGGCCTGGCCAAAGTGTTCTTTCTCATTATGTTATGAAATCAAACTGCTTAGTCATTTCTACTCCGATATGCTGTACATGCCGTACATCTATAAAGCAATAACGGATAATCGCTGCTTTATCAATAGCATGCTAGTTCATCTGAGCAATCAAATGTGCGACCAGATATAATTGATCGCTTGCAATCTAAAACAGCACATGTCGTTTAGAGACCGATCATTATTTCCACGAGCCTGAGCATTGACATAAGTTGCTCTCAGCGAGGGGTCTGCCAATTCACCAGAAAGTCAAACAACGTTTGTCGAATCTTTATTATGATATTGGCGTTGGCTAAATGTAAAATTTGTGTATCGAAAACTTGTCTCTTGTGATAAATGATGTGTGGTGATGCAGTGTTTATTGGATTTGCACCTTGTTTTCGCTAACATGTTTGGAAATCTCCAAGACAATTTAAGAGTATTTATCTAAAGATATCACGAGATTAAAAATGAAACATTTGCCACGCATAGTTATATGTATCTAGATTTAACGAAGTTTTGTCATAAGTACATGCATATAAAGAAATTTAAATATATCAAGGGTATTTCACTTATATGACGACGGATTGTCCACTTCACACTGCACCTGGCCTTATTACGGTGGAAAACCGAGACGAAAAACTTGTAAAAACCACCCCCGCGATTGCCGGAGCCACAAAGTGTGACTCGCTCATATACCTGATGGTCGACAGGCGGACTCGATCCGTTGAACGGTAAATCGACCAGGATTAATTTAGTAAGCACCCATCCTACCACAAAGCCACGGGCGCAGGCGAGAACCGCTATGAGCATAACAAATACACAGTTCATACGTAAAGATTTAATAAATTGTTTAGCCTTCAGTTGGTGTATTTTGAGTTGATTTACCTACATGTGTATATCTGACACATTGTGCATAGAATTGGGCACAAACTCGCCAGCAGTAAATGCCGGCCACCTAAACCACTCACATGGTCTTGGGTTCGAAGTCCGGACGAGTTTTAACCTGCAAAATTTTCTGAACTAGAATATGTTCAAACTGAGAAAATGTTACCCACAAATAACGAAACTATTGTTAATATAAACAATAAAGTCGTTCGTCGCTTTCAAATTTGGCAGCGGTGTCACTTTAGATGGGTAGTGAATAACCGCTACCTAGACTCCAGCTGACTAACCTTCCAGGTTGTAAAAGGGCTGCATGGTGGCTGAGTGGTCTAGGTGGCCGGCATTCACTGCTGACGACTCAGTGCCTATCTCTGAGGGTCGTTGGTTTGATTCCGGATGGGTTTCAATCTGCAAAATTTTCTGAACTATAACCAGTTCAAACTTAAAAAGCGTTATCCCAAAATAACGAAACTACTGTAGATATAAAGTATATTATTTCGCGATTTTAGTACATGCCCTTGATTAATGTTGACAGTTCCGACTCCCAGAAACCTATGTACTGGACAAAGGTGGTTTGGTTTTCGTGTCAATCGACTGATGCAATGTAACTTTGGATGCGATTCATCTACTACTGCTATAAAGTTACCATACAACAAAGTAATGAGATTCAATCTTGGTCATCTACACACAAAAGTCGCGTTTTTCTTGATGATGTTTTACGTTCTAGCCAGATGTGCTATACATACCCGATACCACTAAACCAATAACGGATAATCGCTGATGTATCAATAACATGCTACTTCATCTGAGCAACCAAATGTGTGTCCAGATATATTTGATTGCACGTAATCTAAAGCAATGATTGAATGAGAGAGATCACTCATTCAACGCACCGGATTATTGACACTGGCCGCTCTTTCACCCAGGCATTCGCCAATTCATCAGGAAGTCAAACAGCGTGTGGAGTCAACATTGTTAGTCGAATCTTGATAATCCTATTGGCATAGGCTAAACGTTACATTTGTGTATCGGAAACTTGTCTCTTGTGATAAACGATGCGTGATGATGCGACTCAAATTTTCTATCACGTAGAATTGTGCCTTTTTAGGTGAACATATTTGCAACCATTAGTACAATTTAATAGCATAAATCTAGTCATGGGATTAAAATTAAAACATTTGCACGTATTGTTCTTTCTATTAAGGTCTACCGAAGCTCAGTGTCATCTTACATTTAGTTGTGTCCTGAATACACATAAAGCGATACAACTATTAAAAAGATCTGCTAATATAGCTCGAAAAAAGACCGTTCTGTTTCTGACTGACCTCTCTTATATAAATGCGTTGTTGGTTTTATAATAATGGTTGATGAAAAGTAGGATATGTCAAAGTAGTTACCAATATTCGACAATTTGCTTTGTCCTACAATTATAATACCAGCTTTGATGTGTGTAGTATCTTCATAACGATACTGACATAGGTTGAATAATCACATTGCCAGACGACAAAGCGGTGGGATACTTGTCTCCGTTGATGTATGATGTTCCTTAATGGAAATCCAATAGGGTCATTTCCTGCCGAGCTGGCTCGCAGAATCTTTCCTTGGCTTTTGACTTGGAATAAGGGTTATTGATAATCCAAATCCATGTACCTTGTAAAATTGACTTGTTCTGACCACAACTATTATAGCGACAAACAAATGTTTTTGGACACGTGGATTTTTTATTGGTATGCCATGTAACAGTTACTGTGATGTGTATGTGTCGAAAAGCACTTTGTTATACACCAAATAAATACGAATCCCTATCGCTATTTGTCAATCTGAGGCACTGATTTAACCATAGACTTACAGAGCACCTAAGAGTATTTGCGATATTCACATTACACGTGGTGAACCAGTTACTAGGAACCCTACATGGACACATAAATGTTGTGGGTGTTCCAAATGGTGTACATGGGCTGCGCAAATGTAGGTCTACTCATTGTATATTGACCTTGCTGCAGGTTGCCATATGCGACGAGAAACGATTGATTAATTCATTATAGAAAGTTCGACTTGCTTACTTCGTTTTGTTCATCCGGAATGCATGGACCACCCTTAAACTGTTAATACTGGTTGGGATTCTACGTAAGGCGCATCAACAAAGTAGATGAAGCAAGCCACAAAAGCGTGCTAGCTTCTGTGAGCAATCAAATGTGTGTCCAGATATATTTGATTCCACGCAATCTAATACAATTCTTGTCACTTAGAGAGAGATCACTCATTCAATGTGCCAGATCATCGACATTATGCGCTCTTCCAAGATCCGCCAATTCATTAGAAAAGCAAACAGTGTGTGTAGACAACATTGTTAGTCGAATCTTGATAATCATAGGCATAGGCTAAACGTTACATTTGTGTATCGGAAACTTGTCTCTCGTGATAAACGATGCGTGATGATGGCACTTAAATTTTCTTCCACGTGGAATTGTGCCTTTTTAGGTGAACATATTTGCAACCATTAATACATTTTAATAGCATAAATCTAATCATGGGATTAAACTTGAAACGTTTGCACGTATTGTTCTTTCTATTAAGGTCTACCGAAGCTCAGTGTCATCTTACACTTAGTTGTGTCACATTAAGCGATACAACTCTGCTAATATAGCTTGAAAAAAGACCGTTCGGTTTCTGACTGACCTCTCTTATATAAATGCGTTGCTGGTTTTATGATAATGGTTGATGAAAAGCAGGATATGTCAAAGTAGTTACTAATATTCCACAATTTGCTTTGTCCTATTATTATAATACGAGCTTTGATGTGTGTAGTAGCATCTTGATAACGATACTGACGTGGATTAAATAGTCACATTGCCAGACGACAAAGCGGTGGGATACCTGTCTCCGTTGATGTATGATTAGAAATCCAATAGGGTTATTTCCTGTCCAAGCTGGCTCGCAGAATTTTCCTTGGCTATTCACTTGGAATAATGGTTATTGATAATCCAAATCCATGTACCTTGTCAAATTGACTTGTTCTGATCACAACTAAACGACAGACAAATGTTTTTTTAGAGGCGTGGATGTTTTATTGGTATGCCATGACTGTGTTCGGTATGTGTTAAAAAGCACTCGATGCATAACACGAAATGAATACGAATCTCGTTCGCAACTTGTCCATTGGAGGCACTGATTTAATCACACAATTACAGAGCTACTAAGAGTATTTGCGACATACACATTACCCGTGGTGAACTAGTTACTTCGAACCCAATTTGGATACGAAACGGTGTTCCAGGCGGTGCTCATTGGATGTGTATCATGCGTTAGTGTACTACATGTATATAAACCTTGCGACGAGAAACGATTTATTAATTCATTATAGAAAGTTCGTCTTGCTAATTTGGTTTTGTTCATCCGGAATGCATGGAACATCCTTAAATTGTTAATACTGGCTGGGATTCTACGCACTACTACAGATTATTTAAAGCATGAAGGCGCCCCAACACAGTGTGGACCTTGCTTTTTTGTTCACTTTCCGAAAGTCATAATTATGTAAGTGGCACATCATTCTTATGTGGTCGCATACGTTACCTTAAACAATTTACAGCACATTTATTAAATAGAAAATAATATTAAAATAATTATATATATGTCAAGTATAAATGCACATCGATAAAAAAATGCTAGCTTACACCTACACACCTAGACTAGCATATATAGCATCAACTCCGATTCTCTATAATGGAACTGTAATATTTTCATACAAATATTTGAATGATCTAATTTGTTGGTGCCTGTAACGGAATAAGCTTCTGGTCCTCGAATAACCAATTCATCAAAATGTTTACAAGCATGTAAAGACACATCGTACGTCAGGTCTGATTAGCGGTACTGGTCGGGAATCAATAAGGGCATTTCCAGATAATAAACTGCTTAAGAAATCTCCCTTTTGATAAATGATGTATGATAATGGGTGTTTAATAACACTTTACTCGCAAACGCACACAATTTTGGCATTTGACTCACAGAAGTTGGGTTAATGTAAGTACAGAAATAAATTGATTGCCATAAGTTAAATAAATCTGGTGTATCAGGGTTTTTTTACAAAATATTTGCATTTCCAAATGACAAAGTGCATTGACAACCCCTCTTTTATTATATGATATATGAAAGTGAGAACGTAATAAGAATTCGCAGGTGCGAGTGCTGCTATTTGCCAATTGTCACAAAGACATGGATTACTAAAACAACCAACAATAAAAATAATCTAAATGTTAACCCGATTGATTGATTGTTGTTTTACATCGTACTTAAGGTTATTTCACTTAGATGACGGCGGTGTATTCCAACAATAAATTACACTAGCACAACCAAGATGTGAAGCGTTTCCATAATGTTGAAACGTTAATATTCCTCTAATATTTGCAGAAAGACCGCATTGCTATTCTTCAAACAAAGTGTCCTTAGCCAGAGGGCAAATGTTAACACGAACATAGAATCAAACTCACACTCGTACCATACATAAATATGGTAATCATTTGTCCATTGTAGAAATCAGGGCAGTTTAATCAGACCAGTATGTTTGTTAAAAAGCTTAATGGCTACATGCATATAAGAACAGCTATATATTTGAATACAGCTGTCTTGACGGTTTTGATAAATTCAAATTAAAAATTCTCTCCCTCCTGTCGCATCGTTGATTATTTTGGGTTAAAGTTCAACGGTAGCGATTTCTGTTTGTTAATTACTGAGGAAACCTCATAAAAACTATCTCCGCGAATGCCGGAGCTACATCGGGGGACTCACTCATATACCTGATGGTCGACAGACGGACTCGATCCCGTGTTTTTAATATATTTTTCTAATTAAACGAGCCACTGCCTACACAATCTTAACCTGGTTACGACGACTGAGTCATGAGATGCTTTACACGACGTGGTTACAGTGTCCTCTGAAGAATAATTCTCTGATAATGGAAAAGATCAAATATCTAAAATGTGTCATATATATATATCTTTAGATATGAAGGCTGTAGTCCTACATAAATGTGGGCGTATGTCCGTAAAAGCACATTAAGGATACTCTACCCCCTAGAGAATGTTTTAACATTTGGCCGTTTTTCTTCTAAACTTCTGTGAATTTTGCAATACATGTATATATATATATATTCTGAACCGTCTTTCTCGGCAGAACAATAATAAGTAAATTATTTTTTTCTAAAACTTACAGAAGAAATCATTTGGCATAAAAAAGTAAATTTTTTCTACCTCTTTTACAAATTACTACTTCTTTTACACCATTTACGTCAAGTGTTCAATTTTACATCAACGTATAAAACAAAAAAATCAATGACCGTTTTTTGGTTCATATAATATGAACCAAAAAACGGTCTTTCATTTTTTTCCTGTTTGTCTTAGTTTTCTTTCAATATTGTGTAAAATGCCAAAAATCAGAAAAATGAGGCAAAATAGTAAAATTTCAACTTCTTATAACTATATCTTAAAAACGATATTACAAATCTGAATTACTGTTTTTTGGTTTTATATGTCGAGATGAAATTTGCAAAATATCAGTTCTGCAGGTATAATACCGGCCGAGGAGTAGGCATTTTCCCAAGTGCGGTACACTGAAAAATGAAAGAAGAGAAAATAGGTAAAATGTATTTCTTATCTATTCTTCGACAAGTTTACCTTTTTTAAGATCAGATCTTTGAAGTAATTCAATTTTTTTTCTTCAAAATTTGTTTATAATATCGAATTGACCCATTCTATATATTTTTCGCAAATAATTATGTATATATACTGTCGAATATACCAGTTTTTCTATAAAATTGACATGAGCTGACCGTGTCAAATGTTAGATGAATTCCAGCAAACTGTGGTCAATCTTTAAATAAACTAACACCAACCAACCACACGTGGCGTCAGTGAAAATGTGCTCAATATACAATTCACGGAAACTGTTGA
>JAVFBX010160432.1:3288-15152 GCA_034783855.1 Mopalia kennerleyi
CCCCCCCCCCGCCCCCCCCCCCGCCCCCCCCCCCCCCCCCCCCCCCCCCCCCCCCCCCCCCCAGACGTTGGACCAGGCTATCTCCGTCTCTGGAAAACGGTGCAGAGCAGATTGGATCAGGCTTCTCTTCGTCTTTGGAAAACGGGACAGACCACATTGGACCAGGCTACTCTTCGTCTCTGGAAAACGGGACAGACCACATTGAATCAGGCTTCTGTCCGTCTCTGGAAAACGGGACAGACCACATTGGTCTCTCGACTGATCACATATTAACAAATTGCTATCACCGCGGTGTCAGAAACCATATACTATACTGACCGGAAAACAGTCCATAACTGACTCATCACTCCACATTTAGGATAACAGTATTCACCTGTATATGTTGTAAAGATTGACGTTATTGTGAGACCCTACACTTTCCATACAGGTTAGTTCTTGTACTAAGAGTTTATATTCTATACATGAATTCATACAGGTTTGTTGGCCGCCGTATCTGGGTACGTCCGTACCCCAGCCAGAAAAAGACATGGGCAAGACACACGGACATATTTTGTAACTTAAAAGATATACCCAGCAAGAAGTGTGTCAAACCGAATTACTTTAATAGCTTCTTGTGAGAAAAATTGGGTTTCCACGTATCTGATTTCAGAACCATTGAAGGATTGGAGCGTTGAGGTGGGATTACACCAGTGGGAGATTGAAATGCTCATAACAGCTGACATAGATTACAATTTATCTTAAGTCTCATATTTTGCGCCGAAAAAAAAGTAGGAAAAGATTAAAACTTATTTGAGGTTATGGTGAAGATCGCTTTTGGATTTTAAAGTACTTATCGTTAGTTGTTGACGCTTCGATGTGGTGATTGCATTATTTCTAAATGAGTAGAATGTTTGGTAGAACTATCATGACCGGGAGGTTATACCAATGTTCAGAACTTTTTAATTTGTATTATATTGGCGTAAAAAAGTGGAGACTTGTGGAGAGATCATGTTCTACGAATGCAAGCCCAGGAAATCAACCAGTGGGTGCCTCACTCTTATTATGCTGTATTTTAACAACTCTCTTTCTAATCGCACTATATTCCAGGCTTGTCATTCAAAAACAAATAGGAGTTGATAAATTTGGTGATTGATCAATAGAGTTCGTCAAACAACAAGAGCAGCTATTTGCAACCAGATTTTCATATTTTCCACATTTTTTATTTGAAAGATATGTGCCTATATTTTATTGGGGGCAAGTTCAGCTACTTGTAGAGTTATTGTTTACTGTTTGGAACGCTCCTGTAGTCATACATATATTCAAAAGCAAATGATTCAGATGTGTTGCACTCTTTATGGAGATGTATCGCGGGATAAGCTTTGGAAACCGCTAAGTACTGTTTTAGCATCAAAACGGTTTTTGTTTAAGCTCCAATTTACTATAACGGTAAAGCCGTCGGCCTTTTGAACCTCCATCGTTACTACCCATATTCAAAGTAATTCGTTGGCTGTAATCTCCTCTTTGAAACAATACAATATGGGAATATGCATTAAAATGACACGTGGCAACTACTGAGATCTGGTTGAAACTCACTGGTCTTGTAGTTTAATCCACCGCTCTGTACAGTCGAATATCGAACGACTGGGGAAGCAAATGTCTAATATTTCTCCAATCTGTTGAGTTATACATCACTTTGGTTATTAGGATTCCTCTCCATATTGTCATATACGCATCAATCATCACCTTTCTCCTGACTCAGGGGATATCTCCTTTGCTAGGAGACTATAGAACCTTTATACTGTATTTCCTTTATACTACACATCTGATGAGATCAAGTTTCAAATAGGCTTCTTAAATGTGTACGTAATACAGTACCACGGTGTTTAAGAAACGATTAAGTTTCTTGCGAAGAAAAAAAAATTAATTGTGATTGACATAATCATCAAAGGCAATATACGATTACATTATTGCCGGTTTGAAGTTCGGTTTACATGAGTTGAGTATTAAATGCTGCAACATTGATTAGATCACGAATTGCACGTCTCATATTCGGCACAGTCAGACGATGCTTTGATGTTGAAATTCCAGTCTTGGTAATGGACTTGAAGGTCGATGGTAAACGTTATTGGATTAGTTCTCTCTATATACGGTAGTATATACATAATTATGGTGTAAACATAGTGGTTGAGGCATTGAACAAGTGGATTTTGGAAGGCGGATATGCGATTCGATGAGACGTGTGGTATGTCTGTAATACTGCGTTTTATCCAGATTCCACCAAATTTATTAATGGGTGAATTAATTTTATTAATGGGTGAATTAAATTTATTAATGCGTGAATTAAATTTCACTTACTTTGAATTGTTTCGACAAGTTTGTGAAAAAAAGATTAATTATTTATTTGTTGGTTTCTTCCTGTTGGATTTGTGGATCGGTTTTATTTTCAAAGGTATATAATTATAATGATAGTTATACCATTCTGTCCGACCCTAATAACACCTAGCATTATTATAACATTGTGTTTCAAGTTAACTGAATAAAACCAAAATTGGAATAATTTTATTAGATGATGGAATTGTCTATAGTATACTGAATAGGATTAGCACTGTATATATGAGCAATGACTTCATAAAGCGTTGTTTAAACCTTGTAGACCGAAGTTACATGTAAGTGTCCGGAATGTGGCTACGGAAATTTAACCCCTAGAATGGATTCCCCTCCTATCTAACTAATAATACCATCAACAAATGCTAAAGGACACATAACTCGAAAAAAACAACCCAGGAAAGTAGCACTCCTAAACTCTGTCTTTATTCACCATCTATTTGGAAAAAGGAAAAAAAACCCAGTTAATTCTTCCATTCAGAAAATTTCGGTTTCAGATTAAAATTTCAGTAATAGGATCACAGAGCATAGTAACAACATTATGAAAATATTTCACACAAAAACATTGTAGGCCATTGTGTCTCAATTATATCTGCCATTACCAAATATAGATCAGTGTCTAATATTGGCTAAGCTCCGAACATACAGAGTAAAGTATTTGAAAACCATGTTGTTTTTGGCAGATCTGAACACACGCCTTGTATGTCAAATTATTCAGTAAGAATCATATGCTTAATTGTATAATCATGCCAGTTATCAGCATTATGTTTTCTTTAACGAGAAGCGGAAAAAAGGCTTCAGAAGTTGTTTAATATTGTAATGGCACAGGTCATTTCACCAATGTCAACATATTAAAGATACCAGTTGAGTGTGAAAGTTGTGCTTGGTTTTTTGGCAGAATTCAGTGGCATGAAAAAAGAAACCGACAATTACTGCAGAAATATAAATTATTATAATACATTCTTCAGGCAAAAACTAATGTTGGTTGATAAAGTTTGTTGATTGATGTGGTTTGTCTAACTCAATGGGTTAATCCATGAATCTCCTCAGACAGACCCTCTGTCATCAACATCTCTACCATTCTCCAATCTCTTGAATTATAGATTACTTTCCATATGATAAAAAAAATCCCCATGTAGTGATATAGTTATCATCCACATTAGTATTTCTTATCAAAGAATCAGATGCATATGGAAAAGAAGTATTATGTTTGGATCATTGATTGCGGACGTTGATAGAACAATCTCGGTAATATAGAGGCTGCCGAGGATAAACTGTATTAGATAAGCATTCATGGTGTGCACTAACCATGGACGTCCCATGGCCTCTCACTTCATTTACTTCGGGATTTTATAGGCTTCTCTTTAGTTGAATATGGCGTAAAAAACCCAGAAAGGCGGCCTGGATATTAAAGAACTACGGTAAAATTTGTAACTTATTAAGATAATTGTATCCTTAAAACGTCACATGACTGCTGCCGGAATCGACACAGTATTACCTTTAAAAAGTAATTAAAAAAGAAAAAAGAGAAAAAAGGAAGATTTTAAAGCATCCATTGAGGGAGTTCATATTACATCCCTAGTTATTCATCACATAAAACGCGGCTTGTTTCTCTTGACGCTATGATATTTAAACTGGCTTGGACGCAACAGCACGTGTGTGTTCTTGTCGTTAATGTCTCAAAAGGACCTATCCAAAAATTGCTGCATAGCACCTCAGCATGGCAAACCCGGTTGAGTGTTTTTATGAGAATTCATTAATTGTGAAAAACAGCTAATGCGGGCTTTACATTAAATACATCAAATCTGAGTCATGTATGAATCTTTGGAGCTGGTTTATAGTTGTCGGGGGACTAGGAGGTGGGGGGAGGGGGGCTGTATCCATTTGTTTTTCGAAGCATGTTTATAGTTTATTCTCTGTGCCACCAATCACATGCGGGGTAGAAAAAAACGCTTCTTTTACCAATCTTTAACAATGTTTTGGTTACATTTGCACTTAGAGTTAAAGAAAATATTGGTTAAGTGTTATGTTCTTGTCCTCTTAACTTAAACTGATAGGCCATCAGTTGAGTGCAAGACACTTCTTTCCTCGATGTCTATTATGCTTTGTCGCTTTTCCGTTAACAGCGTGACAAGAGTAATTATTATATTTTTGTTGACAACAGATGCCGGAACAGAACGTTTCACACCAGGGACAACTTCTGACAAATCATGGTCATGAAAACAAATAGCACCAAAATAGTTTTAACAACTTAATTGCCCAAACTTTTACTCCACAATAACACCTAGCCAATAAAAAAAGATCACCTCTAAGGAGTTGACTGAAAAAAGTATGTGTAAGTAACAGCTATTTTGTCTTGCGGAAATTGTTTATGTCAAAACGCATCATTTAGACTCCGTGCTAAGCTGATCACGTTTGAGAAACCCATCAAAAGCATTCTTTTGTCTGGGTTTTCCTATATATATGGAGTGTGACAAGAATACATTTTATTGGAATAAGCAGCTAATATGAATAAGTGGAATGATGGAAGTTGTATAATGTGCCCATGTGACCATTAAATAACACGTTTGCTTCAAATGTAAGATAGAATGACATTTTATCGAGTGTTATAGCTTTCGCCTAATGGTAACTTTGCAATCCAATGATATATGCTCTACTTTGTTTCTTGATCTTCCGTGTACACATTCACGTTAAATAAAGCCGACTAGTTCGTCATTGCCACATAGTATTGACTCAGTCTGATGTTCCGGCTAGCAGCTACTTAGCTCATCTTGTTTACACTGAACAAAGACGGAAACATGTATATGAAGTGTGTTGGAAGTGATACGGTATGACGGCGATCAACAAGACATCATCAACATATCGCCATTGTAGCTTTGTCCCATCGTTTTGGAAATGGTAGATGGGTTTCTTAAACTTCGTCAGGACCTTTGTGATGTGTGCAAATATCACAGTGAAACCAAATGCGTCATGGCCTTATGATCAACAACGTGTGATATTCAAAAGGCATTATTGATCTGGATATACGGCAGACATAACATCAAACACGTTTGCTTGGTCACCCGTTCTTACAGTCTCTTCCGGTCTGTGGCTCATTTTAACTCTGAACATTTCGACATGAAATCTTGTAAACAATTGAAACAATTTCTTCAATCAACTTTTAGCAGTCGTTTCAGTCTTCCTCAAGTAGCAATAAGGATAATGTTATTGATGTGGAAAATAGGCGTTTGGCAAAGTAAGCGATCTGTCAAACGTCCTGGCAGTTTGTGCGTTACATGTCTCTCTTTACGAAATGTATAACCTTGCCACAATCCTTTGCACTTTTCAGCCTTATGTAGAACATGTTTAACCTTTCCCTGATCCTTTTTGTATTACATCCTTCTGTAGGAAATGTTTAACCTTTCTTCAATCTTTTGTATATTACCTCTCTCTGTAGGAAATGTCTAACCTTTCCCAGATCTCATGTGTATAACATCTTTTTGTAGGATATGTCTAACCTTTCCTCAATCATTTGTGTATTACATTTCTCTGTAGGAAAGGTCTAACCTAATCTTTGCGTATAACATGTATCTGTAAGAAAGATCTTACCTAATCTTTGTGTATAACATCTCTCTGTAGGAAATGTCTAACCTAATCTTTGTGTATTACATCTCTCTGTAGGAAATGTCTAACCTAATCTTTGGGTATTACATCTCTCTGTAGGAAATGTCTAACCTAATCTTTGTGTATAACATCTCTCTGTAGGAAAGGTCTAACCTTATCTTTGTGTTTTACATCTCTCTGTAGAAAATGTCTAACCTAATCTTTGTGTATTACATCTCTCAGTAGGAAATGTCTAACCTAATCTTTGTGTATTACATCTCTCTGTAGGAAATGTGTAGGAATTGTGTAATATTTGCCCAATCTTTTGTGTATTTAATATCAAGTATAGGTAGACCATAGTCATATCAGTCTTTCAGCAACTTCTGTCTTTTCTTCACACAAGGGCATTTGTCTCTATTTTTTAGATATCTACAATTTGTGGTTAACACACGACGTGACGATATCTGCAATGTATGGTCAACACACGGCGTGACGCTATCTACAATGTGTGGTTAACAAACGACGTGACGAAAAAACACCTTTTTCTAATCAAAACATTTTTTCCTAACATGCTCACAATCCTGGTCAAACTATTTTTCCTAACAAGCCAACAATCTCGGTCAAACCACGTTTTCTTTACATGCTCACAATCCTGGTCAAACCACTTTTTCCTAACAAGCCAACAATCTCGGTCAAACCACGTTTTCCTTACATGCTCACAATCCCGGTCAAACCACTTTTTCCTAACATGCTCACAATCCCGGTCAAACCACTTTTTCCTAACATGCTCACAATCCCGGTCAAACCACTTTTTCCTTACATGCTCACAATCCCGGTCAAACCACTTTTTCCTTACATGCTCACAATCCCGGTCAAACCACGTTTTCCTAACATGCTAACGATCCCGGTCAAACCACGTTTTCCTTACAAGCTTACAATGCCGGTCAAACCACTTTCACCTACAATCCCGGTCAAACGACTTGTTCATAAAAGGCTTACAACCTCTGACACTCGAACTCCTTTGCCTACTTTGGGGGGATTCTAAATTCAAAGTTAATATGTGAATTTGTTGATTTGTTTTGCAATTATTGTGTTGGCGATGAATACTTAAGTGAATAACACAAAAATATGCAATGGCAAAGTTTTGTGGAATAAAACCACATCCATGGTATAAAAAAACTAAGGTAAGTTTGAAATTAATGGCTGAATTTGTTTTCAAGTTATGTTCACAACACCTACATACATAATTTCACTGAGTATACTGCTTTTGCAGAATTTGGTAAATTGCAAAACACATTTTCAACCAGAGTTTATTTTAATTTGGCTGTCGAATCATAGTTGAATTCAATTTTGGTGAATACAAATTTCACTTGTTCACAGAAGATACTTTAATAAAAAAAACCCTCTCAATTCTTGAAAAAAGAGTATAACGACATCGTCAAAGAAAACTTGCAGTTTTTGTTTTCGTAATTCGGTGGGGCTATTTTTTCTATTTGAACACCATTTGTGTATGAGTATGTTGTTGTCAGGTTGGACTATTAATGGATTTGAGTGGGCAAAGTCGTCACATTTTATTGGCTAACTATGTTACCGTGACGAGAAAAGAATCACAGATAAGTGCTGGATGTGGCCCAAATCGAATAAATAAATTGGTCAAGAAGGAAGATATATCAGTTTGGAGAAAACATATTGTCAACAGTAAGGTATATTTACCACTTCTTAACCCAGTGGATTATTGCGGATTGAGATGAACAAATATACAAAAACTACAGCCCCAAAGCAGCACCGACTGTATTGATCTAAATACTATAATAAAAGTTTGAACAATTACGATGATGTGTCATACTCAACTTTTCGCTCTCTTAATGTGGTTATTAAGTGTGGTGGAGGGTTAGAAAGGTTACAGTTTTTGTAAACAGCCAAATGCTGTTCACTTCATTCGATTCTGTGCTACTGTCGGCACTAAATCTAAGGGATAACGTCCTAAAAGAACATAACTTTACACGAAACAAACGGATCAGTCAGCTATTGATAACCTCTACGTGGGTGCACCCAGACTTGCTCAAATATTTATACCACTCTAAGGTCACGAATAGATATTCTGTTAATGGCAACTTCTTATGTTATACCTTGATGGTAGACACAAGACACTCGAACTCAACAGAACTGTGCCGAAGGGCACACTTATGTTCAACAATCAGACTTGCTCTTTTCAAAGAACGACGACATTAGTATCATTACCCCGAATAGTCTCTTTTTGGTAGCTGGCTTAGACTCATTCGTTTATAAAATATAATTGGCCTTTATTGCAATATTGCTGAAACCCCATTACAATTTCTTTACATCCAATGAACGTCAAGCAGACCAGTGCTCTGTTTGCAGTGCGATGTCTACTTCAACAGGGTCTAAATTGAAGAGATACGACGGCAGCATGAAACAAACTGGAGGACAGTTTGTTTCGATGTTATTTCAATAGTTACATCGAGCAAAGTTAGGACTTTAAAGTGATAACCAGACGAAGATAATTGATGATTCACACTGTGACAAATTCTAACACTGTTTAAAATGGTTAATTCTATTGTTCGATTCATGACAGTTTTAAGCACTACAGAAGGTTATTTCACGGATATAGTGGCGTGTTAGGAAACTATCGCAAACGTGATTGGCACCAAACAACATGCAGAGACAGTTCAATCATCAGGTACAGAACAGAGAGTATACCGCACATCGCCTTCAGCTAGTGCACCCGAGGAACAGTAAACTGCTTCCAGCTAGTAAAAGAACTATGGAATCATGTTTTCGTCAGAATTATACTTTACTGCTCAAAACGACAAGATTCCCCACATGGATGTTAAAGCTGCTACGTAGATGCAATTCAGTTAAAACCAACATGCCCTAGAGCCATTCAGACCAATGGCACCACGTGTGACAATCATCCTTGGGGCAACGACTTACAAGCTTACTTAATGTAACATCTTTGGTTTTAAAACACACAATATTAAAACATATCGCCCTAAAACAAAAAAAGGCTGTTTGTCAATCTATGGTCTGTAAGTGAGTTCTTTTAACCAGATTATCTGATATACGTCTTTCACAAGAGGGGATTCGGTCATTTCTGTTACAAATACAAGGTTTTATTGTGTTTTATATTTTATTATATTGTGGAACAATGTTTTGTGTACGGGTTTTATCATGAGGTCTGAAAGAACTGTCCCGTTGTGATAAACATGGGCATTAAATATACTGGGCATGTAGGCAAACAGACCTTTAGGAATACGCCATTCTTAATGTACGCCGAAAAACTACACCCGAGGCCCATAAAGCGGTGAGCGAGAGATAATCTGTTTAGACTTGTGAAATTGTATACACCAGTCCGTGGTCATGAAGACCATTCTGGTAATTGAGTAGTTTCATGCGAGAGCACAATGCTGCATAACGGCATGTAGGATGCAGGGGTAATTAACACTCAGCTGAAGCTATAACGTATTATCAGAAGCTCCGTTATTAGGAGTACAAAATGAAAGAATTAAGTCAGTAAAAAGACCTCCTCAAGCATAAAAAAATAGCACTAGTTTTTAGAACTGTTTGAACATCCAGAGAAAGTCAAATATGACAACGTTACATTATTCATTATGCAATCAACAGTTATAAAAACTCTTCAGAGCCGACTACTGATTTACACTCATATTAAGTGACAGATATCAATAAATAACTGTAGATTTTAGTAACGTCAAAGCCTTATGTTAGGAAATGTCCACCCTATAATGTCATGAGCTTATTCTGGATCCAATACTGCTGCTATAACCAGGGCGCCACGTGTAGAAACTGTTGTGTAGGGGTTTCAAGGGTTTATCAGAGTAGACACTGTTGTGTAGGGGTTTCAAGGGTTTATCAGAGTAGACACTGTTGTGTAGGGTTTATCAGTGTGGAAACTGTTGTGTAGGGTTTATCAGAGTAGACACTGTTGTGTAGGGTTTATCAGAGTAGGAACTGTTGTGTAGGATTTATCAGTGTAGAAACTGTTGTGTAGGGTTTATCAGTGTGGAAACTGTTGTGTAGGGTTTATCAGAGTAGAAACTGTTGTGTAGGGTTTATCAAAGTAGAAACTGTTGTGTAGGGTTTATCAGAGTAGAAACTGTTGTGTAGGGTTCATCAGAGTAGAAACTGTTGTGTAGGGTTTATCAGTGTGGAAACTGTTGTGTAGGGTTTATCAGTGTGGGAACTGTTGTGTAGGGTTTATCAGAGTAGAAACTGTTGTGTAGGGTTTATCAGAGTAGAAACTGTTGTGTAGGGTTTAACAGTGTGGAAACTGTTGTGTAGGGTTTATCAGTGTGTAAACTGTTGTGTAGGGGTTATCAGTGTGGAAACTGTTGTGTAGGGTTTATCAGTGTAGAAACTGTTGTGTAGGGTTTATTAGAGTAGAAACTGTTGTGTGGAAACTGTTGTATAGGGTTTATCAGCGTGGAAACTGTTGTGTAGGGTTTATAAGCACAAAGGCGCTTCGTGTTTGAAGTTTTCTTCCTCATTAAGGGAATGTCGAATCGTTATAATACAAACTTTTGCCATGATCAGAATCCCGAAGGGAAATAAAGCTTTGGGCACAGTGTGACCTTTATAACCTAGTGTGAGAAGTAGCCAAACGTCCATTTCACATTACCGCAATGATAAAATAATTTAATAATATCTACCATCGGCAATGAAATCAATTTTACAATATTTCAAAGAATTCTCCTACACTGTTTATCGATGTGAAAGGCGAGACGATAATTATGTTAACTCTATTACACTTATATTGGTTTTGATGGCTATGTCAGAACTGATCAACGTTACAATGGAGCACAGATGGAGGTTGTTGAAATCCCTAAACCCTACAATACGCTTTGTCTATCTTCTCACACATTGGAAGCTCACACTGTTTCCATGATGACAAACGCAGAAAATACAGATAATAATCGCCTTCATAAGCATATATTCTAATACAATTTCGATGATGTAACAGTTACACCCTTGTTATGTAAATTCTTCACCTCAGCTTCAATTTGAGAACGGTTTTCGATATGTTTTTATTGAAAAACTACATAATGCACATCATATGTAAGTAGTCTAATTACGAACACGTTTGCTATCCGTTTGAACACTTTATCTTATGATCTGGTGTGAATATACCAGACAGTTACGAATGCTAAAGTCTATTATGACTAGGATGAGGATGAGTTATGACTTACCCAGGCTGAATACCTACGAGCTAGTCACAAGTTACTCAAGTTTAATACTATAGCCACCAAATAACCATTGAGTTGTATCAGAGTTAAATTCTACCCACCACATCATCATTGACCAGGCCTGGGATGATTCATGACACCAGTTAAATTCTACCCACCACATCATCATTGACCAGGCATGGGATGATTCATGACACCAGTTAAATCCTACCCACCACATCATCATTGACCAGGCATGGGATGATCCATGACACCAGAGTTAAAGCTTACCCACCACATCACCATTGACTGGGCCTGGGATGATTCATGACACCAGTTAAATCCTACGCACCACATCATCATTGACCAGGCATGGTATGATTCATGACACCATACAGTTAAATCCTACCCACCACATCATCATTGACCAGGCATGGGATGATTCATGACACCAGAGTTAAATTCTACGCACCACATCGTCATTGACCAGGTCTGGGATGATTCATGACACCAGTTAAATCCTACCCACCACATCATCATTGACCAGGCCTGGGGTGATTCATGACACCAGAGTTAAAGCTTACGCACCACATTATCATTGACCAGGTCTGGGATGATTCATGACACCAGAGTTAAAGCTTACGCACCACATCGTCATTGACCAGGTCTGGGATGATTCATGACACCAGTTAAATCCTACCCACCACATCATCATTG
>JAVFBX010160532.1:0-26647 GCA_034783855.1 Mopalia kennerleyi
GATTGCGTTAGACCTCAATATACCGACAAATAAAACACGGGGAGCGTTTTTGAGATCTGATTTTAATTAGACTGGGATGAAACGATACAGCCTACAGCTGGTGGCTTATAACCAGGAAATGTCAGCTAATATTCAAACTCATGCATATATCTGCTTGCTACATATTTATCACATATTATCTATAGCATATACATGGTTATGACCTTCTATGGAGATATGTGTAGGTTACCTATAACAACTCATGATTAAAATCTATTAAGAAACCTGTCTCGGAGTTTTTCTAGATTTTGTTGTTTTTGTCAATCGAACCCCTGCCCCAATGTGACTAAATTTTAAAAACATATGTCAATAAAGTCTATTTATACATGACACTCTACATAATGAGTTTCTAAGTGCCTTCTGGTATGTAGTATAGATACTATATCTCAGGGGCCTAGAAGAACATCCAACACAAAATTAACTGATGAACGAACAGTATCCTTTTTGTAAATTACCTTTTCGTCTGTCCACAGTTATCCACGCTAACGACACAAAGCATAATGGACTAGTACACAGGGGCGGTGTGGGAACCAGTTCAAAGTTTCTGAGGATTGCGAACGAGGCGGGCGATTATAATTCTTCTTACACATCAGATGTCCTCCCTAGTACAGCTGCCTCCCTGGACTGTAGCAATCGACTGGAAAACCATGTGGAAATTTATCAAACTGTTAAGGGAGGAATGGACATAGAGGAAGATCCATACCTGCACCCGTCGGTCACACCCAACGACTCCCCGGACCAGTCATATGAAGGAAACTCTATTGGGGAGGCAACCGAAGACACCTTATCTGCAGTCACAGACACCCAACGGGTTAACCTCGATTTGATTGATGTAGATACAACTCCTAAAACGGTTCATGATGAAAACAAATCAACTGATAAACGGTACAGCAGTATGCCACCTGCCACAGACGACAAAGGACCCTATACGTCTCCGGACCAAATCTCTTCCAAACAACAACAGGTACGATATAAATTTCTACACTTCATGCAAGGACAATAAACTTCACACTTTTTTTTTCATGGATCGTTTGAAATATTTCAAAATTGAGCCTAATTAACAGACTCGCTATAATGAAACATAGCCATGGGGTAACTTTAAAAAGTCTGTTTCTTTAAATATTTAAAAAATAATTCATAAAAAGTTTATTATGTTTTGATAAGGCTTCAGAACATTTGGACACAAGAAAAAGCAGTCCTTCAGCCAAATAGCTTCCCGTTGTATTATATATATCGGCATAACGACAAAGTGAGTGTGTAATTGCTTGCCGTGCATTATTTCTTTAAGCGTAAGGTAAATGAGTTCTACAGGAACCCTCACGTGGCCTTAACCCTTTACATCAATCAGCTTTGGATTAATACGATTAATTATGTACTGCAACCAACACTTATCAATTCACTTGACTTTGTTCTTGATTAATCCTTGTCTTTGACTTTCCCGGTTCCCTTTAGATGAGTGACAGTGAAACACCGGACAAACTAAGGCCTCCACCCCTGCCTGTTAAACCGTCTAAGTTACTCAGCAAGCCTCGGGAATCTGGACGAGAGTCAACGTTATAGACCGCATTGTTATATTCTCCTGTTATTTCACAAACATTTCATTTTCACCTGATTTTTGTAAATGAAACTGTCGGGTTTTTGGTTCTTAAGAAACAACAGTTTTGGTAGGTTTCCAAATACAAATACAACACAAGTCTAGAGTAACTTTTCTTATAAAAAAAATATATTTTTTATTCTCTTTTGAAAAATATTCTATGTTCTATATTTCGGTATAGTCTTATCAACCTTTATAAATAAGATATCCGTATATAGGTTCCTGTAATTAATGAACATATATTTATATTATACTGTAAAGCAAACCTCGTTATTTTATCCTTTTAAAACCATAGTCTCGGGCTTCTCTATAATCCTTTGTTCATCCCAAATTATTTAAAGCCCAAAACAATTAGTCAATCACTTATGCGAACGGTCGTTTTCTGTTGCTCTAGCGGTTTCTTCTGCTACTTTTAAATGTCCATTATAATGATTGACGGAAGGCGCATCACAACCCACAATATACAGTTAGGACATGGATTGGTTGAACAAAATGTCTTGTCTCAGACACTCACAGAATCGTCTGGTTGCAATAAGTCAATGTCATTCTTATGTTACAGATGTTCCACTGTCCACTTTAGATCCCAACGAATGAGCCTACCTTATGGAATCCTTGCTATAGTATCCATTTACACTTAGTAACTTTACAGTAAATTGAAGGCTGGATAAACCCATGTTGGTTTTACTTTATAAACGTACAATCTAATTAAAACCTCAAAAACGCTATATTGAGATCTAACAAAATCATCTTACTTTAATTAGGTCAAGCTAACTGGTCTGCGAAAAGTCCCCGTGTCAGTTGTCCAATAAAAGCATTGCAAACACGGGTCTATGGTGAACACCAAATTAAGCCAAAACAAGCAAAAATCGTCTGATTGTCTTCCGTGTTGATGTTGCAAGTCACGTGAAGTAAACAGGGGGAAAACTCAAAGTTTATTATTTGGATGAAATTTGTTTATTGTGCGCGTATCCGTTTGTCATGTTAAAATACGCAGTCGGTTCGTCGGTGGAAATCTTCTCCTTTTACAAACCAGATTTGAGAAGCGGATCTGTGATTGGCCAATTCAAGAAACCAATCGACATTGTAAGTAAGATGATTGTGTTAGATCTCAATGGCGACAAACAAAATACGAGGAGCGCTTTTGAGATCTGATTTTAATTAGATTAATGCACATAAAACCACATATTCCTTTCTATGAAATCCTCAAGAGTACTACGAGCGTCACGTGCGACCTCAAACGATTGTTGCCACTTATGGAAGAATATTTTAGTACAACACTTGACACAAACATAAATTCAACACCATTGTACCAGGCTCCACTCCTATATATCATCGCTCCATTTATTATTACACGTTCACTTCACCACCAATGTACTAGGCTCCACTCTAATATATCATCGCTCCATTTACACCTTCAATTCACTGTCTCTGAACAAGGCTCTGCTCCACATCGCTCCATTCACACCTTCACTTCACCACCAATGTACCAGGCTCCACTCTAATATATCATCGCTCCATTTACACCTTCACTAGGCTCCAATGTACTAAGTTCCACTTCAATATATCATCGCTCCATTTACACCTTCATTTCACCACCAATGTACTAGGCTCCACCCCAATATATCATCGCTCCATTTACACCTTCACTTCACCACCAATGTACTAGGCTCCACCCCAATATATCATCGCTTCATTTACACCTTCACTTCACCCCCAATGTACCAGGCTCCACTCCAATATATCATCGCTTCATTTACACCTTCACTTCACCACCAATGTACCAGGCTCCACTCTAATATATCATCGCTTCATTTACACCTTCATTTCACCACCAATGTACCAGGCTCCACTCCAATATATCATCGCCCCATTTACACCTTAAATTCACGATCGTTGAACTTGTACTAGACTCCACTCCAATATATCATCGCTTCATTGAAACTTTCAGTTCACTGTCGTTGTATTAGGCTCCACTCCAACATATCGTCGCTCCATCGAAAGCTTGAATAAACCACCGTCTGTCCAGTGTCCACACCAACATATCGCCACACCGTCTTGCATTGTCAACTGTCTTCAATATATCGTCGAAAAGTATAAATTAACCAAGAACAATGTACGTGGCTTGTAGACAACCTGTGTCAGTTAAAATAGCTGTAGACATTTTGATTAAGCATACCCCGTAATGTACCATGTGCTCAAAACTATTTTGTGTTTGTGAATTGGCCGTTGGTATATATACAAGACCGTTATGAGTTGTTCGCACCAAAGCACCATGATAACAAACTTCCACGAGCATGCAAACTGTCATCGACATCTTGCTTTCCTGCTTGCACTCCACCATAAGTCAATCGATATCCTACTCACGGAGAAATGTTCAATCGCATTTCACTTTTATAAGGATTTGTATGTTTGATTGGGGTTTAACGCCGTACTTCAGGTTGTTTCACTGACATGGCGGCGTGCCAGCTCAATGGATGAAGGAGACGCCCCTTGACATTCATAGGACGTAGTACAAAAACACCACAAAACAAGCCTGCTTTATGTTGCCTCTAGCTCTGAGAGCACAAGGGCAACACGACAATGTACTCCAAAAAAGACCACCCTCACATATCCTTAACTGTGCGGTATTATGCTCTGTGGGAACACGTATGTTCCTGCGTCATTTGGTAATGACAGTATGGACATTCTACCCTTGGTCATCTGGAATCCTCGACATTGTATTTGCCTTCACTCTTTTATGACCATGAACCAGTATATGCTGTGCTGGTTAATTTGTGTCAGTATATGCTGTGCTGGTCAATTTGTGCCAGTATATGCTGTTCTGAACAATCTATGTCATAACATGCTGCCTGGGCCGATTTGAGTCCGTATATACTGTGCTGTGCGATCTGAGTCTGTATGCCATTCTAGCCGATTTGTGTCAGTTGGCCTTTTTGTTATTCTAGACAAATTTTTGTCAGTAGGCCTATGTGTTATTCTGGACGATTCGCATCAGTCTGTGGCATAACATGCTGGGTGGGCCGCTTGTGTCAGTATATGCTGTGCTGAACGGTATGTTGCATAACATGCTGGGTGGACCGATTTGTGTCAGTATATGCTGTGCTGAACGGTATGTTGCATAACATGTTGGGTGGGCCGCTTGTGTCAGTATATGCTGTGCTGAACGGTATGTTGCATAACATGTTGGGTGGGCCGGTTTGTGTCAGTATATGCTGTGCTGAACGATCTGTGCCTGTGTAGACGATAAGTGTCAGTTGGCCTTTGTGATATTCTAGACGATTCTCATCAGTAGGCATATATGCTGATCTAACCGACTATTCCGTAGTGTCAGCATATGCTGTGCTGAGTGTTATAAGTTAAAACATGCTGGGTGAGCCGATTTGTCTCAGTATATGTTGTGCTAAACGATCTGTGTAATAACTTGCAGGATGGCCGATTTCTGTCAGTATATGCTGTGCTGAGCGATCTGTGTAAAAACTTGTACTATGGCCGACTTGTGTCAGTATATGCTGTGCTTGGCGATATGTGGCATAACATGCTGGGTGGACCGATTTGTGTCAGTATATGCTGTGCTTAGCGATATGTGGCATAACATGCTGGGTGGACCGATTTGTGTCAGTATATGCTGTGCTGAACGATCTGTGGCATATCATGCTGGGTTGGCCGATTTGTGTCAGTATATGCTGTGCTGGGCAATCTGTGTGTATATTGCAGGATGGGCCGATTTGCGTCAGTATATGCTGTGCTGAACGATTCGTGTCACGTATTTTAAAATTGTTGAAACGGTTCACATATAATTTGTGAAATACCCCCAAAACACCTCTTGTATGTTTGTGTTTGGATAAATTGCCTATTAGTACTATTGAATGCCATTCAAGGATTGTCAAAAAATTGAGCAAGCTATTTATCTTTTCACCTCCACGTAGTGTGGAAGTATTTTAAAATGTCCTGGCCAAACTTAATTAAATATAAATTGTTGATGAATCCTTCACCTATTCAATCTATTATGAACCTGTGTATGTATATCAAGTCAGTATTATGTATGAGACATATCCTACCGAATGTATAACAAACAACATATGTTACTGATCTGTAAATTCCGTTTCAAGGGAGAGAAGCCGTGTGCCTTATCTTTAAATAAATTGATTTAAGTGAATCGATATGTTGGACTGGTCGATTTTTTTCAATTTGTGACAAATTGTTTCATAATATGCTGCTCTGAAAAATCAAGATTAACCTTCATGCGAACACTGAATGACATGGAACTCCATTAAGGTGGTGTGACTATAAACTCAGCGCGGACCACAAGAACTGTACGATATCATTACAAAGCCCCAGTGTATTTATACAATTGTAATTTACCGGATGACAAAAGCACAATTTACATAATTGACCGAATGTCACTTCCAAGATGGTCCTGGCTTATGGCCAAGCCGTCTATTTAGTACTGTATACTATGGAGGTAAGACATGCCACGTCATAGAATAATTCAAACAAGCGGAGTAGTTAGCACTTAAGCAGGTCCCCCACTAAAGGCTTATTTTGAAAAAAAGAAATATGCTCATAATCCCAGCCAAATCACCTTTTCTTGCTTACGTTTAAGAAGAGTTCTTCCTTAAAAAAGTAAAAGTTATGGTGTTTATCGCTATATTAGTTCGGGAAATTTGGTAGAAAACAATAATGAATGTGGTAGGAACGTACCATATGAAGCTATAGCGTATATGTTTACTTTGAAGCAATCAGTCAACCCATTTTCAAGATATATTTGGGTACATAATAAATGTTGAAAAGGCTAAGTCATATTTGTTGGCAAAATTTGGTTTAACGGGCAATACCACATATATGCTGTTTGTAAATTCACTTTGGGGGAATGCAATCCCAGCCATAATAGCAAGAGGAAAACCTACAAATAAAATATAAATTTAAACTGTGAACACATACACACGCACGGGAAACAATATCGCGAAGTATGCAATGTTGGCGATGTTGTTCAGTGGCATTTGGTGGACTGTAAACGACATCCGTTTATTCAAAGAAGTGGACGCTGTATCGAACATCGGTTTATTTCCAGTTTATGTTTTCCTTTCTATTGTCTAAAGGCGGAGGCGGAAGAGGTATACAGCCATATCTGTTGAAAAAGTGAAGTTTGAAGTTAATATCTGAATTTTGAATCCTGGCCATATTGGTGTGCAGAGAGGATGCCACAGTTCAAGTTTCAAGTTAATCTGGAATTTGTTCTCAAATTATCATGTTCACAACACATAATCTTCAATATTGCAAACTTGCGCAATGGCGGTAATTTGGTGAAATGAAATCCCTTCCTTAATAGAAGAAAGCTAAATACCAAGTTGATCGGCGAATTTGCTCTCAAGTTATCAACACATAGATGTGCTTGAATTCCGTAAAATGGTGCAATGGCGGCCCTTTGGATATGGGTATCCCATCCCGAGTCATAATAGGAGGGGCTATATTCCAAGTTAATCCGTGAGTTGTTTAAGGAATTATCGCACTCTCAACATATGCATCCATGAATATTGTAAAATTATGCAATGGCGGCCATTTTGTTTTAACAGAATTTGGGGAAATACAATATCCGTTGTCTTAATTCAGTTATTCTCTGAATTTGTTCTCAAATTATTATGTCCTCAACACATAGGTGTGATTATTGCAAACTTAGATCGGCGGTCATATTCAATCTCATCCGTTGTCTTAAAGGCAGGAAACTATATTCCAAATTTGAAGTTAATCCGTTAATTTATCCTCCTACCATCGTGTTCAGAGCACATTAAGACCAGAACATTGTAAAATTATGTAATAACGGTCATTTTGTTATACTGAATTGGGTGAAATGCAAATCCGTGGTCTTAACAGGAAGAAGCTACATACCAAGTTTGATGGTTTCAGGATAGAGTGTTCACAAACATTTGTGACGGGCGGACGGAGGGACGCTACTCTTGTGACGGATGCAGAGCTGCATGTCCCCCCATCCGTTCATATCCACCACTATAACAGCGGGGGGACAAAAATAAAAATAAAACTCTGAGGATTTGATTTACGCATATCTTGCATTTATTTCTGTCATATACATATAATATGACAAGCAAAACACACTTTTTATATACAATGCATTCATTTAGAACAAATCACGTGATCACAGCCAATTTTAAAATAAACTCAAGCTCTGTTAATAAAAAAGGGGACTGTTAAAATAATAATCATATTAACAAACTGGTGCAACTTTTAAAGCCATATAAACAAACTAAACAAGGAATAAACAACAGAACATGCCATGGTTACAGACTACAAGTAAGGCTTCTCCTTGGTAACCAAAATGGCGAATTTCACAGTATGGACCAGTTATAGATTTGCCAAAGTTGCCACTGTTATAATAAATTTGACATATATAACTAAAAATGCTTCTTAACTATAGTTAATACATGGAGAGTATAACAACACATCCAAGAAATTAGTGAAACTATTGTCGTAATAGGTTTGAAGTTAACTCAGTATTGGTGAAACAATACTCACATGTAAGTATTGAATAAAAATGTAGAGCAGCTCTATATTCCCAAGGTGGCAACGGATGTCTAATTCCTATACAAGACTGTTCTATCGAACTGAAACTTCAACAGATTCATGTGGAAGATAGTGTGCCCGTACGACTGCCACTCGTGTGGATGGCTCATGTCATATCCCTATAGGACACCACCTAAAACTTTCTTTTGACTAGACGCCAGCAACTCTTTGAAAGTATATTTAATGATGCGAACATCAGATAATTGGTATGTCAATTATAAAATACAGTTAGCCTTAGTTCTTAACATAACTCAGAACTTCCAAGTTGTGTAGGTCACAGGGAAACGTTGGTCAATGCGGCTAATGTTCAATTTATTCACCATTACGCTTAGGAATAGTGACAATAAATGATTAAATAAATCTGATGAATTACAAAACTGAATTTCTTGCAATCATTTTTACTTTAAAAACTTTGATAAGGCTGTAACCCGAAACCGTGTATAAACTAAACAATTTCAATAACATAATTCATATCTCTATACATGAAGTTATCAGCAGACTAATCAAGACAGTTTACACAACAATTGCGTCAGGAATGCGCTTTGATATAACTTAAAATCTAACTGGATTTTGACTAACAAAGATTGAATGAAATAGTATAAGCATAACTACGTGTGTATGATGGAATGTGATTTCACTGTGTACTGAAGGCTATTTTACAAATTCGATGGCGTACCAGTACACTGGTTGAAGAAATCGCCCGGAACATCCTTGGCAACAAACAAGAAAATTGCACAGGACAAGACCAGGGCGTGATTTAACACAATCAGAGTGTAAATATACACCGCTAAAATCACATCCAGCACCAGAGCAACAGGAGTATTCCTCCTTGTATCCGCACGTATCACTTGTGCATACCAACTAGCCCACTAGAAAAAATTCACATTTCACTTTATTTCGTTGGAATAAAATTAGTTTAAACAAAAGATTTTAGTCTGTAAATGATTATTACGATAATTTTGCATCAGTCAACATTCGTGTTATTATTTATCTTAGTATTGTGGAATTTGTTGTAGGTTAATAGACAAGACAAGCAAACATTTTATCACAAAGTGCATGGGAAATTCATATGATTAAAACAACCAGCATTAGCCATGTATTTAAGCACCAGATTGAATTAATTTACAGTACTTGTATTTGTGTGTGTACTTATTCAGAAACGTATAAATCAAGCATGATCTCACAATTCAATACAAAATACCTGGGCCCCTACTCATAAAGCTACCTAAGTATTTCCTAGTTAGGAAAAACTAAGCGAATTTTCAGACATAATACCTTTTTGCTTAACTCTGTATGATCATAAACTCCAATATTTCACCGAAAACATTTTTTCATGATCAAATGAAAGGCTTAATATTTCTTAACTTTAAGAAATACTTAAATAGCTTTATGAATACGGGCCTTGGTCAGCAACATACTTCTATAGTTAATAACAAAGAAATACACCAACGCACTGCATATTGCTGGTGTCACTATCTGTATGAAACACATGGCAATCGTCCTCACTTTGATAAGCGATCTATATGATAATAAAGATTACTTAAGACAGTGCATAACGTTTGATCAATTTGGACCTGCCTATCACTGTAATTCTAAATCGAGTTTATTTGACTCACACTAGGCTCGCACCAGTATCGGCCGTACGGAGCATGTCCCTGTGATTACAAATGCCTTTGAATGTATTCTTTTAAAAGTATCACATGTATAGCAGTTTTTTGCAAGAAAATAATGTAACAGAAAATTAGGATTCCCCACAAAATTCTTGACAACTCCCTCCTCGAATAGATCACATCGATTTATCACTTAGAGTATTAATGGTGGATAAAATATCAACAGAGCAAGATAAGGAATCCTTGAGAAGATTTCTTTCTATTAAATTGTTGGCGAAGAATGACATATCATCCAGAAACTTTAGGACATTCGCCTAATATCGAGTATCTGGATACTGATCAGGCAAAATCCGTGATACATGATTGGGACGTTGTTGGCAGTATGTTAAGGACAGTATGACAAAAACATGTATGATAGCACTTTCTATGCCAAAGAAATAACTACACAAGAATCAGATGTGAAGCAGAACATTTCTACTAAACTGTGTTATCAAAACTTCCTAATATTTCAAACTTCTATAAATTAACAAGATTGTAAGCATCACAAAAAAATTATGCAAGAACCAGCAACCATTTGACCGTAATCTTCAAACTAAATTGATCTCTTGCTGCTTCTATTATGTCAAAAATCATGATAGCTATTCTTTTAAACATGAATACAATTAAAATCTACAAATTTGTTGTTACAGTAGTATTTAAGCTGAACAAAATAAGCAAATATTTTTTTTAAAATACATAAAAAAAGTTCTAGTAAAAAAACAATTTTTCAAAAAGAAAAAAAAAGTCAGATATTTTGAATTGATGTGAAATTGTTACAAATGGTCATCTTCTATCTGTTTATGTTTGCCTTGTCTGTGATTTGTTTTCATTTTCCCCAGTGTACTGCCAAAGGATCACAGCCTTAAGTGGGCTCGGTTGTTTAAGAATTTTAAGTGATATTTGTTGTTTGATGGTGACACTTTGGATCTGTCAAGAGTGTGAAGCGGTGAATCTCTTGAACTATTTTAATTTTAATCAGGCTGTATATGTTCTGATTTGTATGGTGTGTTACCAGGTAGCAAGTCAGCCGAATAAAAACAAATATGTGCAAGACAAACCTAAGCTGGTTATCTTTGGGATATTTTCCTTGTTCTATTTCACAGCTTGCTTCGCCAGTTGATGGTTGATTCATTACCAAAAATAAATTGGACGGCCATTTTAAAAACAGATTGCAATAATCCATTTGAGTATTATTGTAACGGTTTATCATACAGTTTGACATTATACATACTCAGTTATTCATATTATATACACAGGCATATAATTAAATAATCAATATCTCCGTGTTAAATGTTTGTCTGTTTGATTGGGGATAACAGCCGTACTTACGGTTATTTCACTCATATAATGGGGTGCCAGACCAATAGATGAAGGAAACCACCCTAGACACCACTTGCAACAATCAAAGATAAGACATGACAAATACAGGACCACCACAGGACCCAAAACAAAGACATCGCAAACAAACAGTAATAGTTTGTTAAGTACTTGTTTTTTTATACTATGACAGCGTGCCAGCCAATTGGTGGAAGTTAATTAGTCAAGGTCACTGGCACAAAACAAGATACATTTGATGGAGAATAATAGGACTGCCTCCATGGTGCAATCAAACAACCTGTACCACTGGAGGAACGTTACCGTAACCCACCTGATTTACTATCCATAAATAATGCAAGACGCATACAGGGCATGGACAACACCTTGAACTATTAGGAATAATTTGATAAAAACTGAAGCAAAAACAGCAACTCTATGCTGTTGAGAATGAGAACAACATACTAAACCAGGAACTCTCACAGCTTACCCAACTCATTTTACTAGGACCGACTTATTGGTTACCCAAATTGTTTTAGAGAGATTGTCTTTTATAACAATGCACAACTGATTATGCTAAACTCTTTCAATCCAGACATCAGATAAAGTTGGTGCTGTAGTGCAATTTTGTGTTGTTGTTCTAAACTTTTGTTTAAAAAATCAACAAAACATAATTTTTCTTGAAAATTTTAAACGACTAAATGTTAGGTTTTGTCAGAAAACATTCCAACCCTGAAATGGAACTCTAGAACATCATCTTATAAATGACCTACAGTAAAAACAACCTGTAAACTGTGGCTTTAAAATTCTGCTTGGACTTCAATCTTAGATAGTGATACCTTATTGTACAACATCCAACAGACTAAACAACTCAACAAATAGACTATAATTTAACTAACAACAAATACTCAAATTGTCTAAACTCTTCTATTATGCAGAATAATAGAACATATTTGCATATCATAAAAATTGTCCACATAACTAAATGAACTAATAATGAAAGACAACTCCAATGTGCCCATCAGTTGCCAACAAGAGTTATTTCCCTTGTTTTTATTTGGCCACAAGCCAACACTATTTATGGAGTTGGAATATAAAAATCCTCCAATTAAACATGGTCACAACGTATATTAATCATCATGAGAGCATGTTAATTCATTCCCACAAGTACAAAAAGCTGCGTTTCTGTCCATGTATATTTGGTTTTGATTATATCTATCCCCAAGGTTGATGTGGTGACGTGTGTAGAACTTGTAAATACTGCTGTGTTTATTATTAGTGCATATCATTGGTATTCAATGGTATCAGTATTATATATTTACAAATAATCTGTTAAGTTACATGTACATAATTCCATACCATATACAGCAAATTTACAAACATTATATACATATTATTCATTTTCAAGTACAAATTTACAACACATCTATGATCATACTTTTAAATTTGTGTTAAACTCACTTGTTAATACAATATTTAACGTGCTTAACAACCGACACACCTAAAGCTCAGCCCCTACACCAGCTTGCTTTTTAATTATAAAATAAGCTATAAACAGGGGCAAATATATTAAAGTGTTTTTTCTTAAGACAAACTATAATCATGTGTTAGCTAAAATTACAAATTTCAACCAGTCAGTATGTAATTGCCCAAAAATGATGTAAGTTACAGTTTAATACAGAAATTCTGTTTATTAATAAACCAGAGTAAAAGATTCTTATCGTTCTCTACAAATCTGGCAATCTAAAAGTTGACTGAGATGGATTTTTGTAGTACAACAAGTAAAACAAAAATTGAATCTGTACGTTTGTAAAAAAAACCTGTAAGTGTTACATACCATACAAATAAGCAGGCCAGGTTTTCAGTCAACCCATACACTTTATATCCAACCTAGCCTACACTGTATATAATACATGGTTATACAAATCAGATAAATGGAAATGTAAAGTTAGAAAAGGGTTGAGCATCACTTGGAATTCAGAGAGTCTTAATTAACAAACAAGGGGTGAGAGTGACTCACTTAATCCCATCAGAAGTACTCTATCATTGTTTGGGCTAAGGAGAAAAAAGCTTAAACAGTCACTATATCAACTGCAAGTCTGCTTTAATCATGGTCTTAGGCAGAGAGGTGTCCACTCGTGCAAATGGACCCCCTGATGTGAACAATTGCCTCATTTGGACACCCTGTTTTGAGAAACTTGAACATACAGGAGATAGGGAAACCGGACACCCAGTTACTTAAAAAATGAAGCAAAATGACCATGTTGGACACCATACTTTTGATTTCTGGCTTCAATTATGGAAAAAGTTCAATCTCACTGTTATCCAACCAGAAGTTTGATTGGGAATTGGAATGATTAATAAAAAACGAAATTGAAAAATGAAGTGACCAAAATAGAATGAAGAATGCCTACTTCGAAGTTAATCTCTACAAAAAATCACTTAAATGCACTTTGGAGAAAATCAGAAATTTTACATTTAAATGGTTAAAACATGTGGAATCTTCTATCCATCAAGAATGGATTAAACTTTTAGCAATGTGTCTGGTACAATGTTTCATAAGTTAAAATTGTATATTTACTCAATAAAGAAAAGTTGTTAGCTTTAGGTAATAATACCTGTTATTTCACGGATTGCAATCAATGGAGTGCGACTACAAGTGAGGCCAGGTGAATTCACTTTTCAAACAGACATGACAAAATGTCACATCCTGCATGATCCTGGTCATACAAATGATGATCACATGAGTGACTCCTGTAGGGGACTACAGCCCAGTCTGCAGAATACTTTCGGACATATACATAGAGGTTATTCAATAATATCCTGTCACCCATGTTTTAAAACAAATGTCACTGTCTACTAATTTAGTAGAATCACATCCTCGGGTCAGAGAAGTGGCTTTTTGTATTTATTTTTTTATAATGACATTTGTTGTAAAATCCTGGCTCATGTTGGATAATCTTTTACTTACTGTAGGCATTTTTTTACTTTGGTATAATTGTTGAGTGATAGGCATGGATTTATATTAACTAAGTTTAAGTTTTGTCTGGTTCTTTGATGGGGGTTGGGTTTAATGTTGTAGTTGGTAATACTTAAAACAATCTAAAATCTTGAAACCCTGTAAATAGAAGTTAATGAACAATAGCCTGTGTAGCCTACATGTAATACGACAAATGTCACTCTAGTCTTTTAATTTAGAAAAACATGAGCTGGAAGCAAGTGATTTTCTTTATAAATAGAAACGAGTGATATTTGTTTTAATACACAGGCCCAATGTGATCAGGTAATCTTTTTTTCTCACACTACACAATTTTAAGTATCATTTTTGTGCAAAAAATCTGGGCATTTTTGGATGGCTTGCAAGAACGTACTTTGTTGAGCATGCGCACCAGGACGATGTCACAGTACAAAAAGCAAAGTACTGGAGCATGCTCTTGCAACAAAGTATATCACATGTCGCATCATCATGGTGTCACAATTAAGTTAAGGACGTCAAAAATGTGATGTCATCTCATCTCCATATCACATACTTACTGTGTGATAATACCACTAGTGTGTTACACAATGAATACTCAATGCGTCTCTAGTGAGACTATCGGGAGTACATGTATATAACTCTGTAGTCTACTGCTTTCACAACCATTATCATGCATTTCTGCACCTTGTGTTTTAAAGCATCCGTGAACTTCTCTAAAGTAAAATGTCACACAACACAACCCTCTCTACTTGACAAATTTGCATGTAAATTTTAACCTACATGTAGGTAGTACTACAGTATGTTCTTCCTGGTCAAAAGAGGATGACACAGACTTCAAGATTCACAGGTTAACATCCACAACACATGTTCAACACTTGGTTTAGATTAACAACTGAAATTTAGGGGCTTTAAAGAACTTCACACTGTTAGGTACTTGGGACACTTCTTGGAAGGAAATGCAAATCAGCTTCTGCCATGGCCATCACAATGAATCATGGAATTTGAAACAATTTTAAGATCATATGGGATACGGAATTCAAGCTTTTATCCGGTGTCCTGCAGTGACACAAATAGGATTGGTAAATCCTTGAACAGAATACAAGTTCCACCAAGTACATGAATCATGATCTCAAAGTAGTCTGGTTATAACACTAACAGAACAACAAAAAATTGATAAATACTTATTTGTAAACAGAATCCAAGGATTTTAAGATGAGTTTCAGCTCCTTTGAAATACTACCTGTATATGGCTACATGTACAACACACTCCCAAATCTTCTTTGGATTCATAACTTATGACTAATCATGCATCAATAGTGATTACATTTCCAATTCTATTACATGTAGTCTGATACCAAAACCTTGGTAAGCAGTAACAGAAGAGAAGAATAAATTAACTTATTTGTTGGGTATTCACATGCACAGCAGTCTACCCAGGGGGTTAGCTTGAGAGATGCTTTACATCTTTATCAAAAGGAGCATCTTTTCCAAGCCATTAAAAAGCATATGAATGAAGTTATAAATCTTCAGTCTTCACTTAAATAAGTTCATCATTATTTTCAATCTTTTCTAAACTAAGATCTTGTCATGGGCAATTTATTTCAGATTCAAATTTAGATTTATCTTTATAGCATACATGTACATGTACACTGTATACGAGGACATTAGGGTTTATGATTTGTTTGATATCTAAAGCCCTTATTTGAAAAGGAAACAAAGCTCTGTTGCCCTAACTTTCTTGCATCATTCAACAGTAATTTTGATATTTAAATATGCACACCGACAACGGAGGCTAATCACATATATTTCTTACTTATTCCAGAGAGTAAGCAGACACTTTGGGTTTGTGGTTTTCAAATAACTGGTATGATATGCTTTATCAGTTAATATTTTTAGCATCAAACCAGATACTCCTCTTGCTAGTGATCCATCTGTTTTTTATGTATCCAAAGTTCCTGCTTTGATTGAAAATATTTCCGGCATTTCCAACAACGGTGATTTAAAGTTCGTATATGTCTGTCCGTTTCTGCTAACATGTCAATTGGCAAGCGCTGGTTGTTTCCGTGGCCATCAAACACAAACAACAACTCATCATCTGATTCAGAACCTTGCATCTCATGTTCACTGAGAGTCCGAGGCTCATCAGGACCATTACTGCTACTCGTGCTTGTACTGCTGTGACTTGCAGATATTGTCTTACTTGCCAGCACATTTTTGGGGGTCTGCGGTCTTTTTTCATCATTAGTAAAGCTTGATGAGCTTAGACGACTTGATGTGCCGTTGGTACGACCGCTTGATGATTTTGTCGGCCTGTTAATATTGTTTGTTCTAGAAACTGAAGATGTGCCTTTTGATGGGCCAGATTCTGAGGAGTTTGTACCAAGGCCTGTTCCACGGCCAGACCCTGAGCGAACAAAACTTGAAATCACACCTGTGCCTCCTCTACCTGAGCCTGAGCGAACAAAGTTTGAGTTCACTGAAGAACCACGACCTGACCCGGATCTCACAAAGTTTGGCACTTTACTTTCATGTTTCACACTGGATCTGGAAACTGGTGTCCCTGTTCGGTGAGAGCTTCGACCAGTTTGATTCTCTGAAGATGAATTTTTGCTTGACGAGCGACCATTCTGAGAAGAGGATTCCACAGAAGGTGCTTGACGAACTGAACGAGCCAAAGCTGATTCTGTCGGTTTTGTGTGATTCACTGAGCGTCTTGTAACAGGTGAAGCCTTCGCTGAGCCAGATTGTGCTACAGCGGACAGAGCTGAGCGTCTGGATGGTAAACTCTTGCTCATGGCTGAACGACTTAATGAACTGCTGGATCTATTTGACTTTGAAACTCCCGGACTAACACCAGTATCATCCTGAGTTTTTCCACCACGGAGACAAACAAGTTCCTCTTCAATAACACCATTTACAACAAGCTCTGAAAATATCAATATTAAACAAAACTGTTAAAAAATAATCATGTAGTTCAATATCAGTTTCTAGAACAATGACAAGTTGGTTAATGAAGACCTTTCGAGAGAATATGTTGAATGCATGACTGGTTCATTAAATACCACTATAAAACATATACATGTACAGACGCGTCCGCATCAAAAGGCAAGGCCTAGTGCACCTGAGTGCACCACAGTGCACCACAGTGCACTAATCCGTGCTAGAGCAGTTGGAGATCAATCTGCCTAGTGCACTTCAGTGCACTAAAGTGCACTAATTTGCTTTTTGATGCGGTCACGTCTGTAAGTTGAGCACCAACTGTATTTGTACATGTAACATAGGATTTAGTTATTTGTTTGATTGAGGTTTGACAATGTTCTTAAAGGTTATTTCGCTCCTATGATGGCTTCCCAGCAGAATGGGTGAAGAGAATCACCCTTGACACCAGTTACAACAAACAAAGACAAGAATGTCACAAGATAGGACAAAAACAGGACAGTCACAAAAAGCCAGGCCTTTCTGATTTGAGGTGAGTGATCTGTGTTCAAGCATAGGACAGCTTTTATGTTGCCCTTACACATGTAGCTTAGAGAGCACCAAGGCAACAGGAAGCTCCCTCTTAATCCTCTGCTGTAAGTTAGGAAGAAATAACTATCTAAAATCAGTTTAACCTACACCGGCTTCAGTCTCATAAGCGGATACATGTCATACATGTCCAATGCAATAATAGTATCAGGTCTAGGTCATATTATCAATAGATTAACTTCAAGAGGGACACATTTTCCCAACCTGGCCGCTGTTGTGCAAGTCATACTAACTGATTGCTGGACCAGATATTGTGTAGAGATTACAGAAAACTCTGAATTCATTTTATACATGAAAACAATTACCCTTTAACGTGAAGTCTTTTATAAGTTAGGACACTCTAATTTTGGGACAGTCCACAGAAATAACATAAAAGACCCCCTGTGGTAAAGCCGATCTCTCACTTCCAACTGCTAGAGGTTATAGGGTAGTGACTTACTGTCTAACTTCTCATAATTAAGTTAAGATCATTATCATTACCTTGTGTAGTACTCACAAGGCCTGTCTTTGTATCTTAACACTGAAGAAACTTCCCAATAACACATTTAAATCTATACACCAATACACTGAGTGTACCTGGACTTCAGTTTGCTGTGAAATGATATGTACATAACAGGTACGTGAATGAGAGCCAAATACCAGAAGCTTATAATAACAGTGTTAACCTGTGTTTGTTTGTGTGCAAGTTAACAAACAGGCTTGGAACTACACAGTATGCTTTAAGAGGTTAACTATAAATAATAACCCATACAGAGAGTGAGCAGCCAGAATGAAGATTTACATGTGTATTCAAAACAAGTGGCAGTGAGTGAAAGGTCAAAGGTGTGGACGTTTCCAAACTGCTCGCAGTGCCAGAATTTATTTTTGAAAAAACCTGCCAACCGTCCTTTATAGCAAGCATTGAAATGAATTTAGGATTTCAATAACATTACAAAATTAGTAAAAGCATGTAAGATTTACAATTATTGCCAATTATTGAATGCTTAGTACATGTAACTTTATAGTAAAATTCACATCTTGTTTTAATTAGTTAATCGTACATCATGATCAAGAAAATAAGTCATAACAATAACATGCATTCAGTAAAAGGTTTAAAGAAGACAACTTTTGCAATTAGAGTATCAAAATTTAACAATTCACACTTATAGTCCAATCAAAGGAAAATAAGCTGCTTTTTTATTTGTTGATTTAGATTCTATCGATATTGGTTTCTCTTCCTTTAAAGGTTTTGCGATCTTTTCAACTTTTAATATGTACAATGTACACTGTCCCAGTTTACACTCTCTTCCTGTTATACAAACGAGTGGCTTGTAATGTTACTAAAACACACTGAGCTTGTTGGATCATCTTAAAATGACACCAGAAACAAGATTGAAACAATGCCATCCATGTACTGTATGTGAAGTTTTTTCAGTGTTACTAAATCATATGTCTGGCTGGAAGTACATATTCCTAAAACTAAAACGGTTATTACACTGGATCAAGGTGATTTAACTAATTAAAACCATTGAATGAATCATCTTAGTGACTTTTCACAGATATTATTCTTCTATTGCTATGGGTAAGTTACATGTATTATACATACAAGTATCTCTCCAAGCAGAAGGATAACAACTGAGTTACATGGTATAGAACACATCAGAAAAATATATATTTGTCTGTTTGTTTGATTGGGGTTTAACACGTACTCAAGAGTATTTAACTTATAAAGGACGGATTGTCCACTTCACACTGTTCCTTGCCTAATCACGGTGGAAAACTGAGAGAAAATCTTGTAAAAACCACCCCCAAGATTGCTAGAGCCACATCATGATGACAAATACGTAAGACACATAGGTGATACTCAGGTTACGAGGTATAGCCAGGAATGATATTAGTTGTTTTAAGGGCAGATAATTGGCCCTTGAGATTTAATTAAAACCTAATTTTTTTAAGTATTTCAGTTATTCTATGTTCAATATTTTATCAAAATTCAATTTCAATCAGAACTTTAAATTGGGCTGTCAAATCGTTAATTTATTCATTTTTATTAAATATTAACCATAATTTCAATTTCAATCTGTATAGTTTAAAATAAACTGAATTTTAAAATCGCACTATTGTCATTCATATGTTGGTATGCTAGGCTCAAATGGGTGAAGGGACCCAGGGTCTTTATAGCACCCTAGTCAGAAATCACAAGTAAATTAAAGTATGGTGTCCAAAATGGTTATTTTGCTTTCCTTCTTTAGTAACTGAGTGTCCAATTTTTACAGTTTCACCTTAGTATATATACTGCATGTTAAAATTTCTTAAAACAGGGTGTCCAAATGTCAGAGGCGATTGTTCAATTCAGGCTGTCCAAAGGATAGGTGGGCACCCCTCTTTCTAAGCCCTTGAAGGGACCACTCTTTCAGGCCACTGACAACAAACAAAAGACAATAACAACTGTACCATCATATTGTACGTAAGCTTTTTTACAGTATGTTTCATGTGAGAGAGAGGTTTATACACGTCAGGCACAAGATTTTCATATTCCTGTATGAGGAGATAAGAAAGTGCGGGCCTACATGTAGATCAGGCACTTCCTACAAGCGATTTTTGGGGGAATCACAGTTCAAACCGTCTGTCTGCCAAAATGTCAAGTTTGTTTTCCTCTACAATCATGAATGAACTATCTGGTGCATGTACAGTATGTATAGGAAGAGAGCATGCTACCACCTAGTCTTTATTATATAAAATTTTGACAAATAAACTTGTCTGACAATATTATTACTGAAGGTGGTGATTAAGACTCTACACGTAGCCCATCACAAGAAGTTCAGAACCATCCAGTATTTTTTTAGGAATTCTGTTTTTATACACCATCATGTAGCCCTATGTACATGTACATGTATGTGCATCACTGACTGGATCTGCTGGAAACCCTATTATAATATAATAGGCTTGCTATAATCATATTATTGATTTTCTATATGCGTCACATTGTAATTCTCAGGTTGGAATAACAACCCCCTTGCTGTCATATGATCATACATTCAGTTCAGTCAACTACATGTAGAACAGTAGAACTTGGCCAACAATCAGCAGCAATTAATAACCACTGACATTCATTACAACAACAAATTCAAACAAACTGGGAAATAATAATTTACTTCCTAGAAATTGGTGTTCTTAATAAATTTTGATAGGTGTTAGCCTCATAGGATCACATTTTAGGCATAGAGTATGCTATAGAATGCTTTGCAATGCAGATAAACACATGATTCTTAATACATGTAGCCTATGTCTATATTGAGTATAACTCCCAAGCTGCTTTTTAAGGCTATTAACAAAATCAGCAGATTATTTAAAATTGGGCAAGGGATGAAAATAGCAATTAAAACTGTTAATTTTCAAGCAAACGGTTTCAGATTGCAACAAGTAAATAACATTATGTATACTCATTGTTGATAAGATTGGTTTATAGGTTAAGTTTGTTTGAGTGATGTTTAAATAATGTTGTACTCAAGAGCATTTCATTCATATCCATGAGGATATATTTTCATTTCTGCGCTACTCAAACATGGTGGATAAATTTATTATGGATACATGTAACTGGGGGGCAAATCAGGCAAGTCAGGCAACCTCCCAGAAACGAGGCTAGCATTGCAGCCGCCCGAGTGTTTGTTTGTTTGTTTGATTGATTGGTGTTTAACGTCGTACTCAAGGGTATTTCACTTATATGATATAAGTGAAATACCCTTGAGTACGACGTCAAACATAATATGATGACAGAGACAAGAATAAAACGTACAAACAGATCAGCTTCCTGTATCCCTTTAGATCTGAGAACACCAGGGCAACAGAAAGCTCCTCCTCTTTTCTCGCCTCTTACGATCGACCGAGGAAGCCGATGGAGTATTCTGCAGGACTGGCCAACCCGATCCCCCACGGGGCCGCCCGAGTGACTCACTCTTTCACTTGAGGTTGACAGGTTGACTGTGAGTGGTACATCAAAGGAGGATCAGTAGTCCGATGCACTAGTCAGTGTAACGCGAACATGGGTATGAAGGAGATTTGTGCTGTCTTTATAAAGGTTACTTCGTGGATATGTTGATTTTGTGTTGCTGTTGATTGGCCAAGTAAATAAACCAAAAATAAATCTTTTTAAATCGCCTTAAAACTACCACTTCACTGTATATATGTGAAGACAAAATTAGAACTACAAAGCGAAGCAATCAGCATCAATGCTGCCCATTAGCATTGCGAGCATTACATTTAGGGCAACAAGAAGCAGGATGTATCAAATGCTCCCAAATAAACTAAAGACATTGTTATTATTAATTAATTAGCATACAAAAATTCTACTGTTTCTGTGCACTGTGTTATAGATGCGAATATTTATTTTATTTAGATTTACTGAAAAAAGAGATACGAGGTGCAGATTTAGAAATAAGTCCTGCCACTGAATACTAAATAAAGTTGAATCCTCATGACCTTATAACCCCGGAAGACATTTTTAGGCGAGTGTGGTATTGCTGAGAAATTATTTATTTTGACATGAAAATGGACATCAACTGGTAGTTTTATATGTCAGTCTAACCCAAAAGTAAACTGTTCTAGGAAGAAAACAAGATGGTTTAAATCAGAGTAAAGCCATACAATTTTTATGTATTGGAAGATAAAGTGCAGAATCTTGGTATCATTCTGCTATTTCTAAAGGTTAGGAAGCTTCATGTAGCATATTATTTAACTGTGGTACAGCTTAATTACATTGTATGTACAGTTAATACAGTATAACATATGCAGGGGTAGAAATAACTATACATTTGCAGGAAATGTCCAGTAAAAATGGAGATTGTCCAGTAAAGATCCCCAGAATTTAACATTGTGTTAAATGACCTTCAGGACAAAATTGGAAAAAATCTCGGACAAAATATTTTACACATTTCCACCCCTCATATGGTTATTTAAATTATTATTTGTAAGTAAGATTAGATTTAATAAATAAAATCTGTGTTGTTCTCCATCAGGCTTAATAATGAGACTTCACCAGAAAACTCAATAAACTCAAGCTTTTAATATTAAACAGGACACATTCAATATTTTATTATTTTATATTATCATCATGTACTTATATTACCGGTATATACATGTATATAGTAATACACTCTACTAAAAGGATGCTGTTAAATAAATAATGTTTATTTTAGAAATTCTTCTTAAAAACATGCATACATGTATAAGACACTATCCCTGTAGGCCATGTTCAGGAAGTTTATATGATTTATCAGGCTTTTGAAATCAGAAAGCCTAGTATTAATTCACACAGAAGTTATCAGTTTAAACCACGCATTCAAGCATGTGATTTATCTCCAGTCATGCAGTCTAAAACAGATACTTCAAATGCTTCAAGAAAACATGCAATTTAAATATGTCCTGAACAAAAAACCAATTCAAAGTGAAGAGGGTTTAATATGCATCTCTAGGTCTATAAAGCAATATGACATACTCAGATTATGAGATATCTATGTACATGTTATGATGTTGAGTAAGCTACAGTATGTATGCCTTCATAAAGAAATTAAATGATAATTATTGACATTTAATTTGAAGGTATTATATAAAGTAACAAAAATGTAAGGATGGGTAGAGATTGTTTGTTTGCCTGATTCAGGTTTAACCGGAGTCATACTCAAGAGTATTTCACTTTATATATGACAAGCGATTGTCATAAAAGTAATCTTCATTTTATGACACATAGAAGATTAGAACCAAACATGCATGTTATGATGTAGCTCATAAAAAGATACATAGTATTGATTCGATACACATATTATTACTATTAACCTGTATTAAACAGGATAGTCTATACCTTACTCAAGATTTGAATATCGAATCTAGAGTGTGACGCAGCGCAATTACACACTTAGGGACATTTAATTGCTGTAGCTACACTACAGATCCACCTTACTGCACGGAAATCATCATGATCACTAAACTCATCCAGAATCAGAATCCAGTATAATATTTTCATCCCACAATGTGTGTACCTACTGGTAGAAAATACTTTCAAATTATAATGCCAGGTCTTTCATCATGCGCAGTCACAGACTGGTCACATTTTATCCAGAGCATATTACTGATGAGTGATCATGTACATGATCAGTAAAATGAACTACAACCTGTCATTGTATTATGTGACTGTTTGTTTAATTGGGTTAGATTGGGTCACAGTCCCGTGTATCAGGCGTTATGAGATGATTAAAATGTTGTTGTTGTTCTTACCAGTATCTCAATAATAAAACACAAGGTGGGAAACGAACTTCACAGGCAGCCCCCATTAACCATGCACCCCTCACACAGCGCATAATTCTGAAACTACTTCCTCTAGATGTTTAATGTCCCCTCTTTATATACTAATAGCAGCAATCAGATTTAGAAAATTCTTAGTAGTTCTGCTTATTTTTAGACCGGCCCCGCCCCTCGACAATGTCATATTCCATATATGGTGGAACTATGTCATTCAGGGCCAATCAGGGAGATTTTCAAAATGGCTGTGTCAGTAATTTCTACTAAACATATAGTCAATCTATTTTCAACGGATTGAGCAGAACTACTAAGAATTGTCGAAATCTGATTGCGGCTATATAACAAGGGGACATAACGAGGGGACATCTAGAGGAAGTAGTTTCAGAATTATGCGCTGCATGAGGGGTGCGTGGCTTGTGGGGTGTACCTGTGTTAAGTTCATGTTTTATTCACAGACACTTTTGTGAGTTGTGTCTAGTTAGTAAACATCTGCGACCAGTCACCAGCTTTTTCATTGATTACCTTTTATATACAGAGAAGACAGGAAACGACCTTTCGCGGCAACTCCTACAATCGACATATAACAACAAATCAACCAAAATAAAACTCACCTGGAATCTGTAACATATCCGCCGGCTTACTGGCAGGTGTCATTTTGTAAAAACTAAACATAGATGCCATTGCTGACGTCAAAACATTGTTATGTGGACATTCCGGAGCTTCGCGGCCAGCGCGCTTTCGCAGCTCCCGAGACTTACGTTTTATAAGACACGCCTTGACAGCATTGGACTCCTTATTTGGAAGACACGACCTTTGACCCAACATAGTAATTTTAGAATCTCTCACGGCTGGGCGATTGCTTTGGGTCAAAGGTAGCGTGTTAAATAAAGACAGTCCAGTGCTGTCAAGTTGTGTCTTATAGAATGGAAGTCTCGAGAGATGCGCAAGCGCGCTGGTTAATTTCTAAATTCAAAAAATGGCCAGTGGCCGCGAAGCTCCGGAATGTTCACATAACTAACTTTTGATGGCAGCAAGAGCATCTATGTTTAGTTTTACAAAATGACACCTGCCAGTAAGCCGGCGGATATGTTAAAGATTCAAGGTGAGTTTTATTTTGGTTGATTTGTTGTTATATGTCGATTATAGGAGCTGCTTATAAAGCTCCTTTCCTATCTCCGGTCTTCTATAAACAGTGTAGGCCTATAATCAATGACAAAGCCGGCCATTGGTAGTGGATGCTTACTAACTAGATACAAGTGTCTGAATCTAGTCAAATATCACGCGGTCCCACGTGATCTGTTTGTTGACTTTTTACAATACACAACTGCATTTAAACGTATGGTGTCAATTTAATGTGGTATAAAATAAACAATCTGTGTAAAAATATGGAAACGTGGAGAATTACAGTTAAAAAAAGAGAGCGGCTACATAATGAGCCAGGAAAAAAATATGTAGGCCTACAATAGGCTATCGACAATAATAAAAAAAAATATTATAATTTAGAGCTCAGTGTAAACTTCCCAAATGCAGGCTTTTGAATGAAAGCTTGATTACAAAGGGGGCAAAAAACAGCAAAAATCCAGTTGATTTTAAAAGCAACAGCTAGCATGGCTCTTTAACAGAATATAATGGGTTTTTTTACAATAAATGTTATTTGCAAAAATTTCTGAACTAGAATCTGTTCAAACTAAGAAAGTGTTATCCCAAAATAAGGAAAAGACCAATAAATATTATTGTTAAATATTGTTATTATTTGTCTTTCTATTATTGTTATTTGCTTTTCCATTGACCTTAATCGACGTTTAGACAATTTAAAAATATGTAGGCTTACCTATGTCACTTGTTTCTCTCAATTAATCTTGGGTGATATGCTGTATTTCAACGCGAGGTGGAGGTTGGAAATTGATTGATCTGCAGCTATCGCCGGCCTCTCGAAACATATGTCTGACTTTTCTCTGATTTGTTTTTACATACATTAAACACAATGACTTGTATTTTACCTGTATGCAATGTGCAATATTTCTTTACTGGCGGTTTTCAATATTGTCTTTGCAAAGGGAGACACTTAAACGTGTCAACTCGGATGAGAAATTCAAAAAAATTTTTATTTTAACATCAGGAAAGCAAGTAGGAGTCAGATTAGTGTGTCCATGGTGTCCAAAAAAAAGAAAACCAGATGTAAGTTTCGAGAGGCCGGAAATAGCAGCAAATCAATGGGGATTTGCGCTGGAATAAAGGGAGCTTACTCTTCTGGAGGCGCTGAATCCAATGCGGTCCCACGTGATGTGTCAATGTGGTATAAAATAAACAATCTGTGTAAAAAATATGGAAACGTGGAGAATTACAGTTAAAAAAAGTGAGCGGCTACATTATGAGCCAGGAAAAAAATATGTAGGTCTACAATAGGCTATCGACAATAATTTTAAAAAACTAGAGCTGTAGCGACAGTTATATAGGATACCGATAACTATTCAATTGTCTATGACGTTTAAATTCGACCAATGGTAATAACAACCAATCGACAAATATCCCATAATAAGCAGACGTCTACCAAACCAAGGATTTTAACCCCTAAAACTTTGGGAGAGCTTTAATAGTTACTTTCATCTTCGTCTGTACCTTTCAATATATAGCAAATATTTGTAAGCTGTATAAGGAATCCGACCTATTTTTGTTATCACCACAATGGCAATAAAAATA
>JAVFBX010160533.1:0-15152 GCA_034783855.1 Mopalia kennerleyi
TGTCATAAATTGCCAATTTTGCTTGGCACTGGGGCAGCCAATCAATTACAATCACTTGGCAGCGAAAGGGTTAAGTACCAATTTGAAAAAGACAAGCCCAGTATTCTGTGCCCCTCCCATTCCACACAGAAGAGTTTTCAAATTATTGTTTTCAAAGATGACTGTTCACTGTTGCATAGCTTAAGAATGAATTGAGTGATTAATTGTTATATAGTTCAAGGGAAATTCACTGCTGTGTACATGTGTACTTAAACAGTACATAGATACACCCACACTATATGTGTCAACCATAAAAACTTAACGTTTTTGCGGTGTTGAATAAATAATGTTCCTCCAGTATTAAGGCAGCACAACAGTGCTTATAAGATACTGGCCCTAGCCAGATGGCGCTTGTAAAGAGGAACACAGTTTTTAGAAACACTGAAGTAGTACTAGTGCAAAGCATCTTAAGTACCTTGACAGAAAAGACAAGTCTGCAATAAGAGCAGTACACATACATGTATTGAAACATAAATACATATAGAATGTAAGTCACTGGGTGGCGTGTTCCACAAGGGGTCTCAAACTCTTCATCAAAAAACTTCACCAAATACACTTTGTCTTTACAAGCATGATTAAAAATGGCTACCATTGTAAAGAAACATTAACTTGTAGAAGTGAAGACGTTTTACAGGTTAAGCACCATTAAATTAGATCTTACCGTGGGAAAACATATCCTTTGACATTTGGAGAGAAGTAAACATATATCAATAAGACAACAAATAGATAAGTCTCATCTTATAACGACACTCCCTTCTCTTCTTTCTACCATATCCAGGCTAGAGTTTGTAGTCTCAAGCCCAGGGTAAAACACACCACAAATAAGGGCTAGAGGCGAGGGAAAATATCACTATATACTCCCAGAGTGAATGGTAGTAAGAGCACAGTAGGGAACAAGGAGTTAAAAGAGGCCAGAGTTAGTACTATCTTAACATAGATAACTCCAGGCTCTTTATTCCCCCCTCTAACTGAACACATGTGACATTCAGAAAGTACATGTTACTATGTGTAAAACTTACTTCTGACTGGAGCATTTAATGGCACTTTCAGCTTGCCCTACTGCCCTCTACCCCAAACAGAAAGTCCCACATGTGTGAGACAATGTATCAAAGATTCAAGGACAGTCTTAATTTAATTTTTCACTTTAAAAACAAAAATAGCAACTATTTTGCGAACTTAAGATTGATGTATTTTCATATACGCTTAAATAATTAGAAAATGCATTGAAATGTATTGTGTGAAATCCGACCAAACCAAGAGTCATTGTTTCATGGCAGATAATCTTAAATCAATGTCTAGTTAAAGACAAACAGACTCCGTATTAGTTTTAGTGTCGGATTGATTGATTGATTGATTAATTTGTGTTTAACATCGTGCTTTGATTATTTCACTTATATGATGGAGGTGTATTCCAACAATAATTGACACTAGCCAGAGTTGAAGCATTTCCAAAATGTTAGAAGGTTAAATTTTCTTCAGTGCCGAGTGAAGACCGCACTGCTACTTTTCAAACAAACTGCTCTTAGCTGAGTTTATGTGTCAGAGATAATCAAATACCCCAGTATGTTCTTAATTCAAAAATACAATATTGACATAAACAATGGCAAAATGTTTTCTCATATTATAAGTTAATGATAAAATTCACTGATTGAAATCCCATCATTTCTATTAAAAGATGCAGTAGTATCAGTTCTAGTAGCTCAAGGCTGGAAGACATATTGAAAGACTTTGTATAGTCAAGGAGTTTATTTCAAACAGAAGAGCATAGATCCTGGAGAGGATGGTTGGATAGAGTATTTTGATCAGATGACCTAACAACCCTTATACAGCCTGGGAGAAAGTTAATATTGCAGTGATATCCGCTGACTCCCAATCTCCTGGAAATCCCCATATAGCTATAACAGTCACTAGGATTTACAACCTACTCAGTATAATTATCAAGCCAGCAGGAAGTGACTTTTTGTTGAGTGGTGGGTAAATTTAGACTGATATTAGGTGCTAAATGTAAAATTTGTATAAGCAATGAAAATTATTTCTGCTAAGAAAGTCCAGAAGGTGTTTGAATTATTAGGAGAGTTACGATATATAGCTGTCATGCCACATGTGATGCCAAGATAAGATGTTATCTCAACTGTGTGAGGGATGCTTCTAACTCTTACCCCCAAAAAACTTGGAGAGACAAACATCAGATTTTATCAAAATGTATACCCATTTCAAACAAATCCTTCAATTATAAACTGTTAATCTGGGAGTACTGCTGGGGAATGGGCCCATGGAACACCCTGCCCACAAACATGAATGTGAATATATTTTAAGGAATTCTAAATCAGTAAATAGGCTCTGGCTTCAAGTATTATGTTCAAATGTATTCATTTATTTGCTTGTCATTAAAGGCCATACTCGATTGATTGATTGGTGTTTTACGCCATGCTGTAAGGTATTTCATTTATATGACGGCTGTGTATTCCTACAATAATGGACTCTAGCAGTGCACAACCAAGATGTGAAGTGTTTGCATAATGTTGGAAAGTTAATTTTCCTCCAGTAAAGACAGCATTGCTACTCTTCAAACAAACTACCATTAACCAGAGAGCAAGCCATACTGGCAGATAATGATTATTTATTTGTTTTGGGACTTTGAGCCATACTTCAGATTGATTCACTTTCTCATGTATGAATCCAGCCCATTGGGAGAAAGAAATCACCCTCTCACAATACTCACAAACAAACACAAGCTACAAGATAATCACAGAATACAAATCATGGGACATCTACATGTACGTAAAGTGCTGAATTTACAATAAAAGTATTTTTCCGTAAGACAAGTCTGGTTCCATTTGCTACTTTATTCAGTTACCTGTATAAATTGAGATAATTTCTGATCAGAAAAACACACAACATTGGGTACCTTCATGGTAAATCAATTGTCTAAAATTATCCAAAAAGCTTACACCAAAATAGACCTATCTCTGATGTTAAACAGTCTACACAACATAAACAGTGCATAAAGGTATAAATGAGTACTCCCAATAGTAATAGCCACAAGATGCCCCATTCTGTTAGGAAAAGTAGACATCTTCTAACCCCATAACAAACCTTATAACATGCTATCCCCTCAGCCACAGGCCCTTAACTACTAGTAACAACAAGAATTTCAGAAAATATGTGTATGGATGAGATCTAAGGCTAATTCATCAGGTTCCGATGAACCCCCCATTTGTTTCCCAGAATTTTGTTTAATATGGTTTTGATAAAAACACCACTTCGAAACCCGCTAACCAATTAAGCAACGTTTGCCTAATGTGCTATGAAAGTCAAACCCCCTTCACTCTATGCTGGCAACGGCCCTGTTCTCTAATAACTTCTATCATTCCATACAGTTCTTAATACTCTTATACATGTACCTATTATCGGACGTGTTTATGAAGGCATATTGTCTGTTTACCAATCATGTCTTAGAGAAATAAATATTGCAGGCCTTCTGATTTGAGGTGAGAGATCAGTGTTAAAGCAAAGGACAGCTCCCCTCAAATCAGAAGACCTGTATTGTTGTAAACTAATATACTGATAACTAATAAATCCCTTACATCTGTATTGTTGTAAACTAATATAGTGATAACTAATAAATCCCTTACCTCTGTATTGTTCTGGGACTGACCCCATTCCCTCTGTAACTCTGGTAAATGAGAGAACTTCCTATCGTAGATACATTTATGAAGTTGTCTGTCAAGTTGGCGGAAATTGTCATATGTCCTTCGTATGTTCCATGTTTTGTTTCCTGATGTGACTCGTATTGTGAAGAACTGTTCTGTAAGCCCCGCCCCCTCTTCCTCCTCTTTGTGCCGATAGTTCTCCTCCAAGTCATCCCCAATACAAATCTTTGAGAAACAAGGATGACGTCATGTATAAACAATCAGGAATACAAGGCAGCTGTCAGCTTCGCATGTTAACATTTATATTGTGGAGACATAAGTAGTTTACTGAATAATCTGAGAGCAAAAGACATCTCATACAAAACATGGAAATCCTAAAAATTTATATTTAATACAAAAATGTAGTTTTTTTGACAAAATAATAGGAAAAGTATAATAATATAAATATCATGAAGATAGACTAGCAAACAAGTTGAACTCATGGATTGTGGAACAGCTGTGTTTACCATGGGGTGGCATAATGTACATGTAGGTTGTGTGGAAGGGAGGGGGATTGTCAATTTAGTAATTATGTAAAAACAAATTGTGAGAAAAAAATTAGGAAAGAAAGTTAGGTCAGATTTCATAGATATACACTACAAACAATTACAGTATTTACAAAATACAAGTAAAAGTCCGGACAGAAGACATTAGACAACATTGCTGTTTTCAAACAATGAGAATAGTATTAAAATAAGTAACTATTTTAATGGACACCGATATAAAGAAGCAGCTGTGCTAAAAAAAAAAGAAAAAAAGACTTTACCACAGAAAATCTCTAAATTTGATCATTATTAACAAAAGCAAACTAGGGCACACCCATAATTAATGTTCTTATTTTGGGACAATTTTAAAGCCGTAATTCTGGTCACTGCTAAAAAATGGAGCTAAAATAAATACTCTCTATAATCTTTAACACCTGGACCATATGTGTGACATCATTTTTAATCCAAATATGCTTTGGTACATCTGTGTTGGAAAATGACAGCTGATAAAGCTATTATTAAATGAGGTACAGACTGCAGTATCCCAATTTTAGGCTAGGGTACCCAATTTTCTACCACTAACAGCCATACATTTAGTACAGCCCACAACTTTAAAGTGGTCTGTCTTTGAGAAACATTGTATGCACTATGTACCCTAGACATACCTTAACATCTGCTAGTTCCACAAAGTCATAATGAAAATGGGCACATTCTGTCAGCTTGGGGAATCTGGTGGAGCCATCAAAGAGGCTGAAAATAACATACACAGATAAAAAACCAAGTTCAAATAGCCCATCAAAGCTAAACACTTTCTACCTCAGAATTATTTTTAAGCAGCATCAACATGCTTCTAATAAACTATCAAATATGGAGATTATGAAATTCTGTACAGTTATATGGTATCAATACTTAAGCTTGTCAGCACATGGTTAGTTTCATTTGGGGTATCATCGCCCTACTCAACAGTACTTAACTTATATGATGACAGATTGATCACTTCCTATTCTACCCTAATTAAATATCATATGGTGGCAATCAAAGAGGAAACCTCATTAAACTATAGGTGTAAGTGTTACATCAAAGGATGGTCAACAGTTTGACACTCTTATGAATGAAGTAGGGCTGCAGGCCTAGATACATGTATACGGTTGTCACATTGTTAAATATTGAAATATGTTCCACAAGTTGTAAGATCTGTTCGTTTGAATGAATGGGTTTTAAGTCATACTTAAGACAATTTCACTCACGATGACATGTCCAGCCAATGGATGAAAGAAACATCACTGGCAATAAACAATGGAAAGAGATTACAAAGGAATCACAAAATAACATTTTGTGCTGCCTCTTAGCTGCATTGATTTGTTTCTTTCTCTCTTTGAATTTGATTGGGGTTTAACATCGTACTCAAGGGTATTTCACTTATATGACGATGGATGGTCCACTTCACACTGTTCCTTGCCTAATTACTATGGAAAACCAAGAAGAAACCTCGTAAAAAAAAAAAAAACATGTGATTGCTAGAGCCACATCATGTGACTCACTCATATACCTCAGGATAGACAGACGGACTCGATCCTGTGAAGGGTACATTGAAATAGGCTTTAGTAAGCGCACTTGCTAACCACTAAGCCACGGCCGCGGGCCCCTCAGCTGCATTGAAGTCATTTGGCTGCTAAGGCTTAATAAAAACAGTCTTAATTAATATTTTGGTTTAAATAATGCTTTAATGTACATAGGTAAACTCATAATTTTTTTACCACTTCTAAAACAAAATGAAAACAAAGATAGAAATAGATAGACACCTTTAAAAACATCATTGATGTCAAATCATTTTTTTATTGTTGACTGATATATACTAAATGTTGTTGTGAAATTAATACCTTACAGGTTTAACTGTATGAATCAATTATGCTAAACCAAAGAGAATTACAAATGGGCAACGCTTCAATGCTTGAACTTTTTAATTTCAATATGTAAACTTATATTCCGTCACAGTTTATATTTATTTTCTTTTTAAGTTGTTGCAGAAGAGCTTTATTTTAAGTTGTTAGTCATGACACACAAGGGTGTAACAATTAAATTAACAGTCATGGTATCGCATGACAAACTTTAATAAGTTGAACTGTTACTCCCTATTCACATGAACTGTAAGTATGGTATAGTATATACTATATGTATTGCATTTAATGTAATATGTTCAAATATAAAAGTAGCTAAATATTTCAAGACCCTTAAATAAGTGTCTCAATAAGTTGCAGTGAGCATGAACAGTTGATCCTTTAAACATTAAGAATTGCTGAATGTTTTCTGATCATATTATTCACTGTTTGCTTGATTGCTTTTTAACACCATACTCATAGGTATTTCACTTATATGACTATATATTGTTGGTATTTGGTGGAAAACTGAGATGAATCTTTGTTAAAAGCACCCAACCTATCAACAGTCACCTGTTCATATTCCATTTAGGCAGTGTCTAAGATAGGATTGGATAAATCCCTATTTTAAAAAATTTTGCCTGCCAAATTTTCGACGTGAAACTTCAGAATTTCTGTTTGTCATTTAAACCATTTTCCAAAATCTGTCGAAATTAATGGATGGACAGGTCTCTAGCTAGGAATATGCATTTAGGCATTGATATAAAAAAAATTAAAACTGTAACATTTGTGGGCAAGTGTTAAAGTATTTTATGGATTATTTATTTCTCCAGACAAATCCTCTTGGTACCAGCAGTGACATTTAAACTTTAGAAATCAGGACAGGTTAACTTTCCTTGCATAACAACTTCTCTATTTATTAATCACGAAAAAAACAATTTCTGAAATCAGCTGAAACATTGTGATGACAAAATAAGTGGTAGTTTTATATGAATCATCATAATAACATATTGCCAGCAGAGAACTCTGTAGCTGGTCCTAATTCTGAAGAAGATTTGTTATCCCTATCGTCTGTAGCTCAAGCTGCTGTTGACTGCTACAGACTTCTGGACACATAATACAATAATTACAAGTTTTCTTTGATAAATAGAAGATCCAACAAGAATATGTGTAATACGATGATATCACTAGAGGCTGGTTATTTTAACATGACAAGCCTCGGGGGAGTGATTTTAAAAGTCAACAGATGAGACTTGTCTCACATAGGCTCTTACATTTGCCTTTCTCTCACACTAATTGCTACTTTGAGTTGTCAATTTTTGTATGGTGTGTTTACAATCGTCAGACATATTGATGAATATTTATGAGGTTACCAACCATGTCCTTTTATACATGTACTGTCAAAGCATATCCATACTAACAAGATATAAACCACAACAAAATCTGACTAAGGAGGAAATATAAATCATCTTATTTATCACAAAAAATGTTTTTGTGATAATATTTTTCAAATCGGGTTGATATTTTGTCTTGGTTAATCAGAGCATTATACTAATTGATTTTTGTCATTTCTTTTTTAAGTCGAAATGATATATAGTTTCTTACAGAAGAAAATACATAAGAAAATAAATAAGATATATAAAAATCATAATCGTTTAATATGAATTTAACATTTTTATGTATGTAAGACTTGTCATTGAGCCCACTAGCTAGCTAAGGTGATTCTGTGTCAAGAATGTTCAAATTTGTTGAAGGGAGATAAATCTAGCATAGCTGCAAAAGAGACAAAACTACACCTTATGCCTGTGAACATAACCAAAAAAATAAAAAATTACTGTACGGTAGTAAAATTTCATTAAAAGTTGACCTTAGTCTTGTTCAGAAAGGGAGGTAATTTGTAAATACCTGGAGCGATGTTTGAGCCGCATTTCCGTAATACTCTTTCGGGAGTCCAAGCTGTCGGTACTGTCATATATGGGCAGAATTCCATGCTGAAACAGAAAGATTAGAATGTTTGAAACAAATCTAAAAATGTAAACAATATGAAAAATCCACCAGGACTACTGGCTATCCCCAGTTATGCTTTTATGTATTAAAAGCAACTCAAACTGTGTGATTACTTTTTAAAAATATAAATAACGCTGCAACTGTTTTCTCATAACAATTGGATACTATGACCAATTGAATAACTTGTCTCTAACAGATTATCTACATGCACATTATGAGATGATTAATCACTTTTAACATTGATAGTCATTACACATCCCTGTGCTAATGGGACTTACTTGTGGAAAAGCAAATAATAAAATATTTTAAAAACTTTTAATTAATAATTAAAAGTTTTTAAAATATTTTATCATTTTCAAAAAGAAAATATTTGACACTATACAAAATAATTCATTATATGAAGAAAAAATAATAGAGCTACATGTAAGATTGTTATAGTTTGTAAGAGATCAACTCTTATCGCTTTCTACTTGAATAATTTTGCGACTATTCAAATCACAGTAATGAGTTGAGCTCGATATTACTTAAGAAAAACCAAAATGGTTAAACCTTGAAAACAGTTAATTAGCTGAGTTCAGATACGGGTCAGCCAGAAATTGGGGGCTGTTGCCGGCAATGTCCCTGACAATGGAACAGCCAGTCCAATCCACATAATAATCAATAATTTAGTTCAATAGAGAAAACTCAGAGCAACTGCAAACACTGTGTAATTTGTTTCTACACACCGCTGATAGTCTGTTGTTCCTCACAGTTGTGTCGTGTCTACAATACTGAATTATGCAGTAGAAATCACAGTAGATAAAAGTCAATAAATTTCTAAGCATATTGACACCAATGGTCAACATTTCTGTTTCAACTTCATAGCTTCCTGTTCAAATTATATAGGATTAAGGAAATGTCCGTTACATGCTAGTGTTCTCTCTCAGTCTATAGCCAAACTAACAAGTGCTTGCTATATAACTGTATATAAGCCACAATACCACAACCATAGAATGTGAAGGGCCTGCTATGTTGAAAAATTAATATTCTTTAAGTACTATAAAGTAATGACAGCTCGACTGCTCGGGGATCTGCTTTTAACCAGATTGGACTTAAAACTGAACAAGAGAGCAGTCAAAACTTGTTCACATAATACAAGTCTTAACAAAAAATCTAAATACACAAAACTCTTGCAGGACATAAGTTTACAATAGCAATGGTGCAAGATGTCATCATGTGATTTTAGAGACACCACAAATTCAACGAGTTACCAACTGATCAAACATTGCTGCCATTGTTTGTTTGTTTGAAGAATTGAGGTTTAACTTTATACAAACCATAATTCAATCGTATGATGCTATTGGAGCTCAATGGGTGAAGGAAACCACCATGGTCGCCACTGGCAATAAAGACAAGACAGGACAATCAAAAGATGTGACACAAGGATGCCATAACATAGCTGCTTTGTGTTGCCTCCTGTGCAACAGAAAGATACCACCAAATAGATCTGCTTTGTATTGCCTCCTAGCTCTGACAACACTTGTGCAACAGGAAGCTACCACCCAATAGATCTGCGTTGTGTTGCCTCCTAGCTCAAAGAACACCTGGGCAACAGAAAGTTCCCACCAATAGATAGGCTTTATGTTGCCTCTTAGCTCTGACAACATCTGGGCAACAGAAACCGAGATCAACCATCTAGCAGAGTCTACACATATCTGAAAAACATTCACAGTTATTGTGGATTCTTTTTACAAACAACACTGCAATTTCAAATTGATCAATTTAATTGACCGATTTGATTAGACCCACGTCTCCTGTGGTAAAGTGTGGAGTAGGGTTTCTGAAGAACTCACTTATTAAATTGCCAAACACAAGAGGGTGTGCATTGCAAGACTTCAGCAGGAAATACACTTAGAATTTGTTAAGAAATAAAATCAAGTTATATATTACTGTGGGAAGAGGATAAATCCAAACGAGTGAATCCATAAAGGTAAATCCACTTTACTCTTCCTTCCGGTCTGAGGCACACAAAAACACTATACAGGCTGACTGAGTTAGTAGCTTATTAAATAGAATTGAAATGTATTACAGAAATGTTTATAAACTGGACCGTAATGTTGGGACAAGCAGCTTTTTATTGGTTTAGAGGCTTTACCCAAACTCCCATGCGGACTAGAAACGAGACACTTTCAAACTAGCTTCATTTCGTAATTTTTTATACAATTTAATTTGACAGCCAAGGGCTTATTAGCCAAAAAAGCAACATCCTGTTATATCATATTACACAACCTTCATGATTCTGACCCAATGGAAATGTTTGAATAGTGTAACAGTGTTGATCGCCGTGGTGTTTACCAAACGGTAAATTACCCAAACATTCAATGGTTTCTGAGATTTTAAAACAAGAAAATACCATCCACATTGCCACAATGCCACTATATTCATAAATACAAAATTTGTATAAACTCCTACACTTTTAAAAGTCTCAAGGGAACATATTTATTGCATTTCGTTATTCAGATTAAATCGGGATTTCAAAACCATTAAACAGATACAAATAGAACCTGTTAGATTTGTGCCGACCTTCAACTGCAGCTCTACAGTGTTCATTTAGGGTACTATCAAATAACCCATCTCAAGAGGCTACAAGAAAGTGCACTTAGGAAGGCTTACAACAGTTTTTTTCTTATCAGTGCAATGAAAGTGTTCTGTCTTGGGAAAGCTTAGTCACAAATGAAAGAGTGAATTATATATTTGGTAGTCTGGTAGAACGGGGCACTTTGAATTAGAGCAACCATCACTCAACATTTACAAGGTTACATATCTCTCACTCCCATAACCTAAGAACTAGCTTCAGGGTGCTGGAGGCTTCTTGATGCTAATTGATTGGTGTTTTACGTCGTGATCAAGGGTATTTCACAACAGTAATTGATACTAGCACAACCATGATATGTTCAGTGTTCTGATAAAGCTGGAAAGTGAATCTTCCTGCAGTACTAAGTTAAAGACAGCATAGCTACATGCCAAACAAGCTGCCCTTAGCCAGAGGGCCCCATCATCATAGGTGCCATAATATTTATATACTCATAATAGCTGTATTCTGTATTTATTTGGTGGAAATCAGACCCAGAGGAGCCCTTGTAAAGACTAGACTTCATAATTCACTTTCTATGTATGTTTATAGATACACAAATAGAACAATGGGCATGCCTCCTTTGGGCATTAAGCCAGCTACCTCTGCTGACTATCCAGGTCAACACTCGGTTGTCTGAGCTATTAAACGACTTATTAACAATTTAGATTTCTTACCAGCACTAAATATTATGCCAAAAATGGTTTTAAATCTAAAATTTGGGTGCCCATATCCTTTACAGAGCCAAATAGACTCCCCTGACATTTGTTTGTTTGTTTGATTGGCGATTGCCAGAGCCACATCGTGTGACTATTTCATACGCATGAGGGTCGACAGACAGACTCTATCGTGTTAACGGCACATCAAAGTAGGCTTTACTAAAAACACTTGCTAACCACTAAGCCATGGGGTCCTGATATGTGAATCGCAATGCATATATAACATTATGTCATCATAATGATGACCTGACCTACTGAAAATGGTCATTATACCTATTGAAGTTTTAAAAATTAGGATTATCTTTTCTTGGTGTAATATTGATTGGTTTCTTGATAAATGTATAATTAATACTGTGTTATAGAGTATTCAATTACATGTATATGACCTTGATGTATAGTATTGTCAATAGTGAATAGCAACAATATTAAAACAGTTGACAAGACTAATACAACCTAAAACATGCTGCCCTAAGCTGGCTAAGCATGAACGTTTACCCCAAATCTCCTCAAATTTTGTCCATAAAATTACTATTCTAAAAGTCCGGGAGATGACACATTTTTCAGGTAGGATGCACCAGGATTACGTCGAAAAGATAAATTTGTTTTTTTAAACGTAGTTATACATTGTACTTTCTCAACTAGCAGTATGGCAAGACTTAATTATCAACAGAATTTCAGGAGATTTACAATATTCTAAGAATGTGAATGTCTTACTTTTGAAGGGAAATGACCAGAGCTGGAGTCCGATTTGGTGGAGCCAGTAAGAGCTTTCCTGTATCGTATATCATCTTCACTGTCTGCACGTGCACTCCTGAAATACAAATAATACAAATAATACACAATCAACAACAAGGCATCACTGAGATGAAATGAGAAGCAGTCTATAGAAACTGTTACATGATGGACAGAATCTATGTCTTTGAACCATTCAGTTACGTTTAAATTGAATACTTTACGTTAAATATTTTTTTAATGTTTTATATATGCTGTTTGAATTAATATATTTAGCTTAATAATGCAAAGGAAATGAGCCTCTAATTGATGATTCCAGATTTTCAAAGCTACTCAGTCTGCACAAGCTTTTAATCAGAGGTATTGAATTAATATCACAAAAAGTGTTATTTATCTAAATTTATGAACATATAAATATTTAATTCCATTCCGATTGTTCATTTGATTGGGGTTTTATCATAGGTTATTCATTCATTTGATGGTGTGTCAGCCCAATTGGTGAAAGAAATCTGACAACCTTGGCATGACTAGTCACAAACAAAGACAAGACAGGACAATCGCAGCATTCAATATATATATATACAGCATAAACAGATTAGTTTAGTGTTGCCCTTTAGTTCTGAAAGCACCAGGGCAATAGGAAGCTCCCTCCCGACTCACTGCTCCCCACTGGTAGTAAAACAAGAAATGTTTTATCTGACAGAACACTATTTGATACTGATCAATAATTTGAATCATGTCTCTTGAAATCAGCTAAAATACACAGGGCATAAGAATGTGATAAACAGGTCCTGTATGAAAATAAACATATTAAAGAGTTCTCTATTATTAAGTAATCCCTTGTCTCAGAGAGCAGCCATTGTGCTTTAAAACTTGTACCTCCAACATTGTCCACAAGTATCTCTAGGATCAGTGTCCATTACAATACTACAGGCATCTTGTCTCATACCGGTAGATTTATAGATAAACTACATTGAATGACACAATAAAAACATGCTAGGCCTAAGAATAACCTCTACAGTTTGAAATTCTCATCTGGTTGAACAGGCCGAACCCACTTGAGTGTAAAGTAAATAGAAACTTGACTAAAATGAAGGAATATGCTAATTACTACACTCCATCGAATCGTCCTACATACAGTTTATCCTCATTGTATGTTAGATAACTCTAACTGCAGTCTGACAGTATTTGCCAATAGTGTGTCACTGTTAGATATCAACAGTTTTTTTTCTGACTGACCCATTTTTTATCCCGGAAATACTGCCACGAAGAGCTTACGTCAAGTTTTATCCACTTCAAAATGTCATCAGAACTATATCTTATTGAATATGTGACGTTTTATTAAATATCTTTTATTAAAGGGGTGTTGTGTACAGCAAAATAAAAACCTATTGCCTGTCAGAAACTGATGACAGACAGAATTGATTTAGAAGTCCTAGTCCAGAGGGGAGACACAGGGGCATTGAGTTTCATAATATTAAAATTAATCTAACAACGTTCGACCAGAAATGTCATTGAACACTGTCAGCCACTAGTTATACTGACAATGAGCCTTTTGGATTAATATTACAATACTAGCTTCTAGATGTTATCATAAATCAAATAACACTTTAATTTTTACAGAGATAGAAACAAAGTTTACATAAAATATAATTTTCTCAAGGATCTACATGTATTAGTAAGGTCAATAATATATATCCATTTCAATCTGATCAAATCCAATACAGTGTCGGTGACTATCAAGGCTGTGAACAGACAAACAGTCAGAGCAATTTGATGTGATTGTCGGCGAATTGTACAACAACAGATACATGTACGCCTTATTCTTAAAATCCATTTCAAATGTTGAACTTTACTCAGGGGTACAGATTTCTGAGTGAAAATATACACTTCAATGGGTCTGCCACACTTGTTTTTGTTTATACTTGTACATGAGTGCTCTCTACTGCATTACAGTGTACGTGTGTTTAATGGACTGAAACAAACTAATTTTCAACAGGAAAAACACTTCAGCATCAACACGTGCCTTGTAACTTGGTTACGGTCCACTGAATAAAGAATAACACAAAATATATTCACAACTGTGCAATGGACAACTTTTAATTAAATGGAGTACAGGTCTATGGCAATATAATAATATATGCATATGTTAGGTTTTTTTCCTACAGAGACCAATGCAAATCCTTTCTACTAAAACATTTATTATTTTTTTCCTTGTTAAAACAGATATTTACATTTCCTGATTAAACGTTTTACTTTTTCTGACACAAAAAATTCAGGGTATATATTACTATATACAGAAGTAGTTCCAGAACTATTTAAGGTGTTATTTTCCTAGATAAAACGGAGATTTCCCGGAAACCTTTCAAGATTTAACGAAAGGATGATAAAAAAAAATTTAAGCAAGATTTTTAAGGTTTGGAACGAAGGAATGAAGCCCTGAATCTATCACAAAGTCAAACCTTGTATTTTTAGCCTCTATAATGGAACTTAGCAACGGTACTGATACATGTACAAAGTCTTCCAATATAAATGTAAACAAAATACTTATGTTTCAGGATGTGGAGTTTTGATGAGTAATAATAGATATCAAGAGTCTCCACAGACCAGGATTGTAGGCAACCTTGTATCGTCAAGATCATTTTCCCTACTAAAACTGATATTAGTTTTAGCTTAATACCGATATAGTAAGCAATATTTCTGAATAAAACTACCCGGTAATATGCTGAAATTTTTTATCTAAAGCAGGTCTGAGCAGGAGCTTAGCCAGAAATCAAAAGTTTGCTGTCCAAAATGGTAATTTTTCTTCACTTTTCAAAGAACTGGGTGTTCAATTTTGACAGTTTTCCTATCTCCTGTATGTTAAAGTTTCTTAAAGGCCCTCTAACCGTGGGGTGACCTAATTTTGGCTCAAAAACAAAAATCGGCGAGTTTCTGTATTTTCCAAGGTTAGACAAAGTTAGGAACTTTCTGTTTATGCCACAAACTGA
>JAVFBX010160643.1:0-15151 GCA_034783855.1 Mopalia kennerleyi
ACTGTTATTATTTTTTAACTGATAGGTCTTGAACTTGGAAACCTTATAACCGTTGCGCCCGGTTATAACCTCTAGTTTTAATTTATGAACAAACTTTGATACCACTTTAATCGTAGCGATCTGAATTTATTGATAAAAGCTAATTTTGGGAACTAGTGCCTCTTTAAATGAATTTTTTAATTACTAATATTAATTAAGGTTTACAATGCAATCCTTTGATGCAACATATTCAAAATTTCACAAACTACTGACTATTTATTACCCAACATTGAATTTTTTTAGACTTTGAAGGACATATATTCTGCCCCTTAAAAAGTCTTCAATCAATCCAAGGAGATCTTAGAAACCAAAGAACTTACCAAAGTTAAAATTCCCCAGGTTACCAGCATTCACAAAGAAATGGCTTCTGAAAAGCTCTCCAAAACCCCCTTTCCCTGGGCGAAAGGGGAGTGGGGTATACATGTGGAAGGCACACAGCCAATACTGGTCAGCACCAAGGGCATTACCTACAACAATATGTATTAAAATCTATTTCAAATAATAAAACTTTTCAGAAATATAATCAACACAACTGCAATTTAATCCTATTTCTTAAAAGAGAGTTCAGTCATAATTTACAATTAATAAAGCATTTATATATAACAAAACTGTAATAATTCTTTTGGGAGTATTAAAACAGAAAGAGTAAAACTGGAGAAACATGTAATATGTAATTAACACTGTCATGCTCAAACTTTTTATTTCATTGGGAGTAATACACAGTGCTTGAGGTTATTTCACTCATATGACGGTGAGCCAGACTTAAAGACACTGGCAAAAACACAGAACAGGACCTTATACAAAGACATCACAAACAGATCAGCTCCGTGTTGCCCCTTAGCTCTAAAAGCACCAGGGCAACAGGGAGCCCCCTCTTAATCACCTGCCAGAATTGATGAGAATTGTGAAACTTCTGAAAGCAGAAATTTATCAATCTAGCAAATGACACTGGTGGCAGAAGCCATGCTTAAATTTTCAGTCCTTTATCACAAGGGGTTCTCTGTAGATATCTTGCTAACAAAATCATGTGACACACACAGGGGATTAGACATTGTACTACTATCAGTCACCAGATCTATTACAGTAAGAGTTGGGGCAATTAAACAGAGCGAACAACATGTACTGAAAGTTAACTGTCACAAAGTGATAAAACAATTGTGTTAGAATAGTTACCATCACTGTGTGGCCCAACACCTTTCAGATTGAAACCCCGCAATGTTAATGGGCCTCCAAGCATGAATCGATCATTGACTCTCAGATCTCGAGTGGGGTCCAGAGATTTCATTAATCCACCTGCTATCGAGAGTTGTACCACCTGAAATAATTAATTATTTATTTATTTTATTGATGTTTAAAACATTGTGATTGATGGTATTTTACTTATATAATTCTTTGCAACATAAACTTCAAATAGAAAACTGAGAAGAAACTGCATAAAACCACCCCTTGATATTAAACAGAATTTATATTTTTCTTACCATAATAATATTGGGTAAGGAAACTAATCTTAACAAGTTATATTTCTACACACTTCATTCAACATTGATTAATTGATTGGTGTTTTATGGCGTGTTTAAGGGTATTTCACTTATATGACGGCTGTGTTTTCCAACCATTATTGACACTAGCGCAACCAAGATGTGAAGTGTTGCCATAGTGATGAAAAGTTAATTTTCATTCAGTGCTAAGTGAAGACAGCATTGCTACTTTTCAAACAAACTGCCCTTAGCCAGAGGGCCTTTGTTCAACAACCTACAAATCAGGTGTTTGGAACCACTTGGCCATCACCTGCTGGCAACATTTGTGAGAGGGACATACTAGTATATGTTATCATAGGTTTTGTTTGTTTGTTTGATTGGGGTTTTATGTGTACTCAAGGGTATTTCACTTATATGACGACGGATTGTCCACTTCACACTGTTCCTTGCCTTATTATGGTGTAAAACCGGGAGAAAATCGTGTAAAAACCACCCCCGCAATTGCCTGAGCCACACTGTGTGACTCACTCATATATACCTGATGGTCAACAGACGGACTCAATCCTGTGAACGTTAAATTGGAGTAGGATTAGGAAGCGCACACGCTACCACTAAGCCACAGCCACAGGCCTGTCATAGGAGTAGCCATGAATTGTAGTAATTTTTCCAAGGTACCATATCAACAGACAGAGACGGCAAAACCTTTATTTACCGTGTCCAGAATCAGAGACTTGTTGATTTGAAACTCAATGTCATGCTTCACAAATTCAACATTTCCACCAACACCAGCATACTCCTGAAAAAGTAAAAAGGATGAAAATAGCAATGGTGTGTTCATTGTTTGAAGATATCTTCCATAAATCTACATGTGGAACAAAAATGCTTTGTTGATTAAAATTTATACTTTTGACACTCATGCAAGTTTTACTTCCTTTCACTTAAGGACCTTCTCCCAGAGGCAAGGTGGCTATCTCCACAAGCCTATCAGGCCTTGTCATAATTAATAAAAGTAGGCGGACACAAATTGAAATAGGGAAAACACACCGACCACTCAAATGCATGCACCACTTTTCAAACATTTCACCTCAGCTGGGATATCATAATAAATATAGTAAACACCATGTTTAGGCGTATTCTTGATTGTCTGCCACAGGGGTGATAGCAAATTCTTATTATTTATTAAATCAAAGATTACTGCATCTTATTGTTGAGGGCTTTGGTAAAGTTTTTGTTTGTTTGATTGGGGTTTAATGTTGTATTCAAGGGTATTTCACTTATATGACGACATGCCAGCCCAATGGGTGAAAGAAACCACCCTTGACATCACTGGTAAGAAACAAAGACAGTATGGGACAAATACAGGACTTTAACAGGACGCAATACAGCCACCACAAACAGATCAGCTCCCTGTTCCCCTTTAGCTCTGAGAGCACCAGGGAAACATGAAGCTGCCTCCAACCGCCCGCGGCTTTGGTAAAGGGATTGGGATATATGACACCATGGCTAGATGGAAGCTTCTATTGCTGATCATTCTAGCTATTCTAGGAGAGTTATCCCCTCCTTGTTTGACTAGAATTTGGGCACAAGAGTCAAAAGGTGTGGAAAAAACTTTCACTTCATGCCTAGAAAGGATTCCTATGGATATCTATACATATGTCTAGGATGAAACAGGTTGAATAAGAAATGTTGGTATCTTTGCATGAGAAGTTTTTTCATTGTGAATGTGATAATATATACCAGACCAAAAGGGGGAAGATTTGCTTATTTGTTTGATTGGGGTTTAATGTCATACTAAAGTTAATTTCACTCATTTGACAGTAAAGGAAACCACCCTGGACACCACTGGCAACAAACAAGGACTTGACAAGACAATCATAATATAAGGACATCACAAACATACTGGCTTCACGCTGATCTAGCTGGGAGAGCCCCAGGTCAATAGGGAACTGCTTCCCAAACCTCCACCCTGGGTGAGGAGAAACCACCCTCAAACAACACTGACAAATGGACGAATGTACGCCTATCATACATCATCCACGGAATATGAGAAAGCCATGGGTTAATTAAAAAATAAGGTTACAATTTGGCTATACCTGAACTAGACGGAGTAATGTCCCCCTGTTTGGTAGAACTGGGTCATCTCTCCTATCCCGAACTAAAATGTGCTGAAAAGATAAAGACAAAGAAATAAATTTTAAAAATCATGAAACTACACAAAAAAAACCCCAATGTTTCAGTGACAGGTTGGAGATCATGGCCTTTCACTTACTCGAGGACAATGTACTCACGGCCACACTGACACAACCAGACAGTATCCAGACAGTAAACATTCGAACCTCCATCAGAGGGGCACCAATGGATCAATAGCAGATTCGTTCAAAATCTGTTTGTTAAACTTATAGAGATGTGTCATCACTAAAACTCAATTTGCGATCATAAAACCTGATGCCATAATCCACCAAATACAGCATGGTATTTCCCTTAATCCCCCACCCGCCTCCCAACCAAACTCTGGTTAATTGACCAGATACCAAGGTTTAATTGGAAAATATTATTATAGGACATTTCAGTACAAAAACAAATTCCATTTCCAGAAGATTACTTTTACCAAGGAAGATCCCTGTCAACCAAAAGCTGACATATCATTTTTTGAGAAATATCCAATACAATTTCATAAACGTTAAATAAATAACAAAATTTTCTTTACAAACTTGCCTTGAATGATGATTTGATTGAATGACCAGATTGTTCTCGTACAGCAAAGGATGTGGTTGGTGAAAGTGAGCGCAAATCTCTCCATATCCCCTCCCACTTTAAACTGTGAGAGCCCAGAAAAGTGGGGAACTGTCAACACAAAATGTTGTGAACTTTCTAAGATATCATTTCATCTCGTAAAATATTTTGAATTGAAGATCTAGGTAGTATAAAATCTATGTACATCTAGTATAAGATTTATTGTTCTATTATATCTGTGTAGTATAAGATCTATTGTAATATAAGATCTATGTAATATAAGATTTATTGTAGTACCAGATCTATGTAGTATATGGTCTATTATAGTATAAAATTTATGTAGTATAAGATATATATTGTAGTATCGGATTTATGTAGTATACAGCAGAGCAGGGTGAAATTGGCCAGCAGGGTGAAGTTGGCCCCTTTTTTCCCCCTATTTTCCACTGAATTCGAGGATTTAGTATCCATGTTTCATGTATCCAAAATTGTCTAAGCAGAAAAGGGTTCTGTGAGGGACATGAAAAGTGCAGACTAAATGCTGCAATTCATTAGAAATGGAAAGTGACCAACTTCTGCCAACTAGAAAGCCCTCTAAGGTAAGACCTATTGTAGTATTGAATCTATGTAGTATAAGCTCTATCAAACAACCTTCGCTTCATGTATGTTGTTTGCATAAAGTATTTCACAATACTGTGATCACCTTGTGATTTGTCTCATGTACATGTATGGATCACGTTTAAAGACCAAACAAATGGTGATCTATGTAAAAAGGTTGCAAGAATTTTCTAGTGACCGTGACCTTTTAATCTACACCTCAAAAAATTTATATGAATCCTTCACTATGAGTTAATCAGACGGTTCAGTCTGTATCTTGTCAGAAAGTTCACAGAGACGGAAAACAAACAATAGAAAGGAGACATGCAAGAGTAGACATGCAAACATTATTAACTTACAGTGAGGTCTAAGGAGACACCCCTGTCTGTTTCTTTATAACCACTCCACGGGTACTCTCCATGGGACTGGTACACCCCTGAACTCAATCTAACAAAGTGAGCAAGAAGTATTTATCTTTGAAATTCAGAATTACTAAAAATCTCAATTATTTCCACAAATATTAATAAATCATGTTTAACTCTCCCCAGAAATGAAAGTTCACAGTATTTGTAGTTAAACTTTATATTTATTAATATACATACTGTCATACACCCATTTTTTAACAGACCATTTGCATAACATGTATATTTTTCGTTTCCATCTTTTAATATTTTATGATAACAATTGATGCTTAACACCATTTCAACAATATGACACTTCTGTACCCCAACAGTAAAAAAAACCCACCACCACAATTTCAAAATATAAACTGTTCGGTTCTGTTTGATAAAATATGTTCTAAAGAATTAGGTTAAGACTTGGACCATTCTACCCTTAATGAGGGAGGTTAATTAATAATAAATCTGATTGAAGAACAAATAGACCAAAACTACTAAATATGTAAAGGACTCACACAATGTCTGGGTTACCTCCCAGTGGTTTGCTAATAAACAGATTATAGCCACGGTTTTTCTTGGTTCCATGGGAGTACTCCATCTGCACTTTCTCTGCTCGTCCGAAAACATTCGGCAGTCGCAGGTTAAACAACTGCAACAGAAAAACATACAATGTTTTTCAGTTTATTATTTGTGGTGAATATGTGATGATTGGTTGATCCCTTGAGTCTTTGATTGATTGGTTGGTTGATTGGTTGGTGTTTTACTTATATTCCAAAATTTATTGACACAACCACAACTTGTAAGATGTTTTGATTAAATGTAATGTCAACGATCATCACTAGTAAATACAGCATGGCTGAACTCCAAACAAACATCCCTTACCCTGCGGGCTTAAGGTGGGTCACCTGTTTCCTAGATGTAAAAGTACACAGGTGTATTTTAGCCCGAAAGCAACAGGATTACCTTTGCATTTCCCTTTATTACACAATGTTGGTTAAGGATGAAAAGATCACAAGCTCTACCTTGAGAGTGCTAATTTAATGAAACTTTAAATTTAATAATACAGTAAACAGCCAAAAAGAGTCGTGAATTGATACATTTTAACACCCTTTGTGTGTTACACAATAACTCAGGTTGGATTTCAATTTTGAATATGTTACTCAATCTTAATGTTAAAGTTGAGTACGAGGGAAAAAACTTTTACAGACAAATTTTTTGTAAATCTCCAAACTTGCAACTGACCCGATCCTAAAGTTTGATTGGTGCTCGACACCGCGCTAAAGGTTATTTAACATATACGAGGATTAATGGTAGTAGAATCAAGACAAATCCAGGAGACAACCTGCCAGAGTTCGGGAAACCCAGCCAAAGTCATCAGAAACCCGTAAAAATTCAGGGGAAACTGTCAAATCCAGTTGAAATGGAGTCGATATAATGAAAAACCAGTCACTCATGGAAACTCAGTCAAAATCTGGGGAAACCCATAAACAATCAGAGGAAACCCAGTCAAAGTCAGAGCTGACCAAAGCCAGGAAAACCCTAGCCATAGCCAGGAAAATCCCATCCAAAGTCAGTGGAAACCCAACCAGATTAGGTAAAAAGGAAATAAAGTCAGCAGAGAACCGCTGAATCAAGAGAAATTCAACCAAAAGTGAAATCAGGGGAAAGCCAAACTGATTCCCAGATGTCAAGGGCAACTTTTTGGCATGTCCATATTTTTTAGCATAGCAATGCAGGGACAACATTGGAATAAAATGGATAAGCCTACTAGACAAGGCAGCCCCAAGATAAGCACTTACCAGACTAGCATCATTGTGACCAATCAGTGTGCTTATTCCTCCAGCCACACGGCGTAATTCCTGAACCTGAAAGGTTACCTCATAGCCATCTGCATTGGCACTTGGGCCTGCAAAAATAAATAAGCCACATAGATATTGAATTTGAAACATTTGATAATTTTGACTTACATAAAGGAATGTTTAAAAGTGTAGTTTATATACAGTTGATTGTACAAATAGTTAAATACCTTTGCTGGTGTCAACAAAAATGGCTACATTCTTGAAAATTCCCAAACGTTCAAATCTCAACTTTACTTCATGACTCCGCCTTATCATCTGTGCAAGAGAATAAAAAAAAAATTAAGATAAAACAGTAAAATTAACAAAATGTAGAAAAAATAAATTTAACTTCATATATTCAATGCAATCGTGGGTTCAATCAAATACACTATGTAAATTTGTTACTTTTGTAAATCATTCAGTGAATACACGAGTGAGGACTGATCTTTTTTTTTTTAACTTTGAGAATGAATTTTTCCCAATAAGTAACTTTGTCAACAACCGTCCAAAATTTCTAGCTACAGGGTGTGAAATAAGAGAAAATATGTTTTTGGTTATGTTGAAAGCTAATTATGAAATTGATCAGTTATTCTTGTTTAACATCCAAAAATCACTTTTATCTTGTCAACATTTTACTGGTAAATCAGCCCTTATTTCCATCCCTGAATTAACTTCCCTCATGAGACCAAACTACAGACATTGATAAATAGTATATGATTTTGTAGACAATTTTCAAACAGCAGCAAACTCACCTCTTGAAAGTTGTCTGCTTGGAAAATGTCCTTGACCTCTTTCACAACAAGGTCATCTTTTGTTCTGCTGAGGCCATCCACGATAACGCGTTCTACCTTAGCCTGTAATTACATCATATCAACATTTTAATTATATCGGATGAAGATGAAGAAGAAGAAGAAAAATAATTAGACCGCTTTCAATATGTCTTTTAAGACAAACTTGAAAGCCATAATTACTGTTAACTTTTGTAATATTTTTCGAACAAAATTTCAAACCTGATGAGTTTCAAATGCAGCTATATGATCAAATGATGTTATTTGAAACATGATTACAAATGATGTTACCTCTTTGCTCCATGGTGAAAAACAAGTGTTAATGTGTAATGTCATTTATTATACAAATTAAGGTGTTCCACAGAAAATAACTTGATTTATTATAAATAAAAAAATTAAATGTATGGGAGATATCAATATTATAAGTAAAAGAACATGATTAAATAACAACCTGTATCTAAATTAGCAACAAATAAAAACATTAATAATTTGCTATTCAGAAAAATATTAGACTGTTTGTTTGATTATTGTTTAATGTCGTACTACCTCAAGGGTATTTCAAATCAATTATATGACGACACATTGTACACTTTATACTGTTCCTTGCTTTACTACGGTGAAAAACAGAGAGAAAACCTTGTAAAAATCGCCCCTGCAATTGCTGAGCCACATTGTGGGACTCACTCATATACCCCTGAAAAAGGCTTACTCACAGACATCTTCTGAAAATCCAGTGAAGTTTGTTGCGTTTCCGGGCTGCCTTCAGCCATCTCCTGTGAAAATACAGATCGTACTTTAAAACTCATATCCATTACCTTTCTATTGCATTTTCTTTGAAGTTTTCATTTGAATTTGAAGATGTACGATTGTCAAGCAAGATTATGTTATGGACCTATGTTTCATCATGTCAGCTATCTCACAGCATTCAGCTGATTACACATTGGCCGTTCCAGCTGTGCTAATGTAATGTAACAGATTAGCGGGAATAAACTTAAATGGCTTACACCGGCAAATAGCAATGAATGAAGGTAAGGAATCTTAGACCGAGTATTTGGGCAAATTGGGTCAATCAACTATACAGCAATGAATGAAGGTAAAGAGGCCTAGATCGAATATTTCGATCAATCAACTACTGTATTTAACAATAAATGAAGGTAAGGGGCCTTAGATGGAATATTTGGGTCAATCAAATATATTTTATATTATGATGTTTCTATTGAGAACTGTCTTCTAATAGTGTAATTTGGAAAATACAATTCTGTTAAATTCCTACCTACTACAGAAATAGCATCCCCCTGTATGATCAATAACACATACACACATTTAGCTTACATACCATGTTATAGTTACCTGTACTCTAGAGGCAGATTATCCCTAATAGTCTATCATACCATGCATCTTTCATGTAGCAAAATTGGTCAAATCCAGACCGAAAAAGCATTACCTGGCTGCCTAGCTATAAAGATTGAGGTACAGTATGAAAGGAATAGCTGTTACAATTCAGGTATCTGCCAATGATGCCTATATGCTACTGGTAAGCAGGTACGGTCATATTGACAGATAGTCCCCCTCCTAGGATATTAAATAATTGTTGACATTTGTTGGTAGGAGAGTTACCCTCTTCAAAGATTGATTGAGTGGGGTGAGGTTTTACATTGCATTTAAGGGTAATTCCCGGACATGCATCAGTGTATTCCAACAATAATTGACATTAGCAGCTGCATATCCATAAATTGTGAAGTGTTTTGATACTGCTGGAAGGTAAATCTATTTGAACTTCCATGGTGCTAGGTTAATACAGTACTAGGCCTATATACTTTTGGCTGGAGAGTTAATAATGATAATGGGTTAAAATTGAAGACAAAATTCACCAGGGGTCGATTTTAACACTAGCCCGCTAGCTAATGGCTAGTGCAAATTACCTTTGGCTAGTGCACAATTTTAAGAGCTAGCCCAAGTGGCTAGTACAATTTGCATTAAAATACGCTGTCAATTGAATCAACCCTTCTAAATACCGCCGAAATCTTGTGTTATGGCAGACACAAATTTATGCCATACCGGCGATAAACGTGAAGTATTGGCCGATGTCACACACACATTTTAAACACACTCTGTTGATCCTTTTGGAACAGTATAATTGCCATCATTCTTCCTTAATTATTTTAGTGGAAACCCTGTCCCTGTGCATGGACGTCATACAGTGGGAAAAGCATAAGAAAGACTTATATCACTATTTTTTGGACTAAGAAAAGCTTAAATAATTTGTATCAATGCACCTTTTTTTAATATGAAAAATGACGGGCTCGTGTAACTTTGTACAGGCTAGTGCAACTTGAAAGGAACAAGCTTGGTTGGCTAGTGCATAAAGAAGTTAAGATCAAACCCTGGAAGCGCACACGCTACTGCTCAGCCACGTCCGTGGGCCGTCAAGGGAGGAAGAACAAGGCACAGTAGTCAATACAAGATACATCCTGTCTCAATGGGTGAAAAGATTGTTGGTTTGTTTGATTGGGGTTTAATGTCATACTCGAGGGTATTTCACTTATACGTCGACGGATTGTCCACTTCTTACCATTCCTTGCCCTAGTATGGTGGAAAACCGAGAGGAAACCTCGTAAAACCACCCCCGCGATTGCAGGAGCCACATCTTGTGACTCACTCATATACCGGAGGATCGACAGACTGACTCGATCCTGTGAACGGTAAATCGCAGTAGGCATTAGAAAGCGCGCTCACTAACCACTACGCCACGGCCGCAGGTGACACAAATTAAGACCAGACAGGACTACATGTATCACAGGACGCAATACAAAAACATCACAAACAGATCGGCTCCCTTTTGCCCCTTTAACAATAGTTCTGAGCATACCAGTAGCTTCCTTCAACCACAAGAAAACTTTTACTTTTAGATGTCCTGAAGTTGAGGGAGGATTTGTTTGTTTGATTGGGGTTTAACGTCGTACTCAAGGGTATTTATGATGGTTTGTCCACCTCCCATTGTTCTTTGAATTATTACGGTGGAAAACTGAGAGGAAACCTTGTAAAAACCACCCGAGCGAATACCGGAGCCACATTGTGTGACTTCCTCATATACCTGATGGCCGACAGACGGACTCGATCACTTTTACGGTAAAATGAAGTAGGATTACGAAGCCAGGGTTCGATTTTAACAAGCCTGAGAGGCTAGTACGATTTGCATTAAAATACGCTGTCAATTGAATCAACCCTTCTAAATACCGCCGAAATCTTGTGTTATGGCAGACAAAAACTTCTGCCATACCGGCGATTAACGTTAAGTATTGGCCAGTGTCACACACACATTTTAAACACACTCTGCTGATCCTTTTGGAACAGTATAATTGCCATCATTTTTCCTTAATTATTTTAGTGGAAACCCTGTCCCTGTGCATGGACGTCATACAGTGGGAAAAGCATAACAAAGACTGATATCACTATTTGTTAGACTGAGAAAATCTTAAATAATTTGTTTCAATGCACCTTTTTTTAATATGAAAAATGACGGGCTAGTGTAACTTTGTAAGGGCTAGTGCAACTTGAAAGGAACTAGCCCGGTTGGCTAGTGCATAAAGAAGTTAAGATCAAACCCTGTAAGCCAAAATCAATCCCACACGACGTCTTGGCACATGGAACACACATACTAAATTTGATTTGAATTTAATAAGCTGTTTTCCAGTTAATGTGCGGAAACCAAAAAGTTGACAGACGGACGGAAGGCCAGACAGACGGATGGACAACCCCATCCATATAAAAAACAGAAAGGTGCCAATCCTGCCACAATGGTAGAATAAGGTCAGGTCATTTCATGATTTTGTTTAGAGGCTATGCACATGTTATACCATGTAGCAGGTAATGAAATAAGTCCTGTCAAATAGTTATTCTGAAAGAAAAGTTCACAAAAAGATTATGAATAGGTTTTTAAATCACGATTGAATTTGACCAAACCAGTTACCTTGAATCCCCTCATCATAATAGGGACAATAGCATCTCTCTCTTTGTCTGTCATCTTATTGCTGACGGCCAGTAACATCAACATATTGTCACAGTCTGTCACACCCATGGCATACAGGTCACTCAGTACATTGGCACAGGCTACCTTACCCTGTACAACCAAATACATCATAGTTATTTCAAACAGGAATTGACACCAGCACAATCATAAAATGGGACATTTTTGGCAGTTGGAAATTTTCTTTGTCTCAAGTGCTAAACAAAGAAAGCATTACAGATAGAAGCCATATGGTAGATATGGAAAGAGTATATTTAAAAATATATATCCATATATTAATATAAACAGTATAGATCATTTGTTAAAAAAATTGTGTTCATTTTTTTAAAAAGGGTTATTACAATATATACATATATATATATATATGTAATTTAAATTAACTGACATTACAATTATAATTCTATTGTTCTCAAATAAGTAAGTGATATGTAGACAAAATGTTAAATTTGAATAACACTATTTGTAAGAAATCAAAAATTTTATTAAACTTAGATGACACAATACCCCAGCCTTAACCCAGTTAGCCAGTATAAAAGACTAAAAAGAGTGTATGATGCTACAGGTGACTCGTACAATTTTCATTGAGGGATTAATTTATTCAGTTTTGGGTATTTTTAACACACCCGTCTTAGCCCTACGTCCCATCAATAAAAACCTATGGCGAAGGATAAAAGTTGATCTGGCGCTACCGCCTGCCCATGATCAAAACATTTATCTGATTTTTCTCTGATTTTAATAGGCACCATAGAGAAAATAATATAATGTCTACTTTCTTTCCTCATGTTAAAATAAAGTTTTTATTTGAAATTCTCACCAGAGTTGACCTGTTTGAGTTATCTCCCTTTGCAAAAAATAAATTTGAAAACCGTCAGAAAACAAATATTGTAGGTAGGTAAAATACTGATCATTGTGTTAAGTGTATTTATAAAAAGTCAGAGAAAAATCATTTATATATTAATTGTATTGAGAGGCCGAGATAGCGGCCGATCGTTTAACATCCTTCACCATGAGATTCTATTGATGGGACAGGAGCTATTAAGACAGAGGACTAAGCCCTATCTGTTCTGCTAGCTCAAAATACTGGTTTTGAGTTAAAAACTAGATTCATAAATATCAATATCAACACACAGATTACCATTTAGTTGTGTAAATAGAGTTTTATACATTGAGCTGCTTGATAATGATTTAAAACCTGAAAACATGCACTGAGAATGAAATAGTACCATCATGTAAGGATCATCAACTATAGGGTAGATGAAATCTGTAGTCTGCACCAATGACAGTCCGCCATGGCGTAGAGGAGTAACACAACTATCCATACCAATACCTGCAATAGAACAAACTACAATAGATAATTCTGAAACATACAAATTCTATTAAGCTTCCACAACATCAGAAAACTGTTGTTTATGCTGCACAGATTTTTGGTTTTATACTAAGTTACGAACTCTAAAAAAGTTTTTCCTATTGTATTTGTAGGTTATTAATCCTAATAACATATTCTTATTACAGCTCGTTTCTTAATTTGTTATTAATTATTGGCCTAAATATGCAGTGAAGACTTTTTTCTTACCAAATAAAGCTCGTCCTATTTATATGAGAGAAAACATTGTTTATTATTTAGATAATTCCAGTTTTTGTTTAATTTAAAAAAATATATATTATTGATTTTTTTTTTTTTTTTTGCTATTCAAAAATAAGTTCATTGCAAAAATACGTCATTAAACCACGTGTGTTTATTTCTATGTTGACCACGTGGGTTAAGAGACGCCATTTTGAAATAGAGAGAACCGAAAGGGGTCGTGAATAGGAAACAACAGGGGGCAAAAACTAACCTGTACACATACATTTATGTATCTCGCATCTACAAATATAAAAAAGCAAACATAAACTAACCTTTGGGCAACATGAACACACACTTGGTGTCACCGATACGATAAAAAGCCTCATTTCACTCCACATAGTCACTGTTGCCGAAAAACTATACAATGGCGGACGGTTCTCAAGAAGACGAATACAACCAAAAATATCTTACCGATTCTTGGCACTGCGGTGACATACTGAAAGTGTGATTGCTCTTGATCTTGAGAAATCTGTGCAATTTGGGCAACTTGGGCAATCGTTGAGTTACCGTCGCCCCCTTCCCCATGCAATCCTTCTAGTAATTTGAGTAGCGCATCTTGGGGCACTTTGCAGCCACAGCCTTTTAAATCAGCGAACTTTGTGAGGCGAAATGAAGCGTCTAAGTCGTGGGCCGCTGGATCAAAAGGTCGTCTAATCATCTTTTTGGCACGATTTTAGAAGTGATAAATATGACAGACTAGACTAAGAACTCTTCACATGTAGTTATGGAAACAATAAAACAGTTGTTACGGTAGTTATAAACCAAAATGGGTAATTAACTGGCCAGACAACTTGTAAAATATGGCGACCTCCCCGCCAGACATGAACAATGCTGAACGAGTGCCAGTTCCCCGGATGTTCGGTATTGATAGTCGGTAATTTTCGTTTCGCGGGAGCCGAAGCGAACACCAGGGAGCATTCATTACTAATATCTTCCATTCTTAATAGAGATATTGCCTATCATTGGCAGGGATGTCGATTAATAAACACCGCGATATATATGCACCTATTGCACCGATCATAAATGCAAGCACTACATCACAATAAAACTTGTTTCCGTTCACTGTTTGTTGATTCATTCACATTTTGATAACATTTACATTTGAGACTTAAAGAGCTTTTCATGAATTTCACCGTTTACTTAATTGATAAATCTGGCCCCAAGTTCCTTGAAAACATATTTTACTGGGGACATTAATTATAATAAACGGGACCCTTCAGTTGCACTGGCGAAGAGGACCACGAAGGCTATCTGTTTGTGAAGCATGTAAGGGAAATAACTTTAAGTACAGCATAAAACCCCAATCAAACAAAAATATATTTTACTGCTAACTATATAGTCAGTGGATTATGTAGAGAGAATTTGACAGTTGCCACTAGAGAGAGAGCTCAGAGCGGTTTATACTGACAGGGCTGTTTGCTCAGTCGGTCAGTGGTCCTTCAGTGGGTAGATTCAGTTTATTATTAATCTACATTTTTCAACCACAACGTAACTCAATGTGGAATTAAATCATGACTTATTTTCTCTAGAACACAATCACGTAAGTGATCCGAGTATACGTGTATTATACATATTTCGTTTCGGTCTGTTAATCTTAGACACGTCGGGATGTGAGAAGTGTAAAAAGAA
>JAVFBX010160740.1:0-15151 GCA_034783855.1 Mopalia kennerleyi
CTTTAAAATAGCTTCTAAAATAGTAATTTTATGGACGAATTTGGTGGTGATTTAGGGTATGGCCAAATGGGAAGTGTCATACATGTACATCTTGAAGACAAAGCTAATATATGTTTCACCAAAATTATTATTCAATTAATTTACTATCTGTGCATGTTAAGCGTTGAGACTTGAGCCAAGACTAAATACATTCCCATCATGTGTACAGAGCTGACATGTTTGACAGTACCCTACATGATCAGGAATACTAATTTGAAACCTGTCCCTTATTACCACTGGGTGGTCCACCATGGTGGAAGTCAGATTTTAACACAATCCGACAAACTAAACACTGGCAGGTAATAGTGATCAGGACAGTATATTGTATACATGTAGGAAAGGACATGGTGGGAATTAGATTTCAACACAATCCAGCAAGCTAAACAATGGCACATATAGGAGAAAGATTTTAAGTTTGTACTGCAGAAGAAATAATGTTCAATCCGTAGTATAAACTATCGGAAAGATGTGGTAATTCTTTACTCTAGGAATCTGGTTTTAAATCTCAACTGTAGGAAAATATCCTTAATCTCAAACTACAAGGAATTTGTTATTAATTTGACTAATTTGACATTCAGGCCAAAATCTAGAATGGATTTACCACTTAGCATCAATATAATGACCTATTTAGTCAGAAGTTCTAATAACTGCACACCTGTTATCAAGGTAAATGGTGGGAGATGTTTAACAATCATTGATATTGTCAGTTATAGGTAACCTGTTGAGTCAGAAATCTAGTCTAGACTAGGGGGTTATTGTTAAGAACTACTCAACCACAGACAGCAACAAAATACCCAGGTAGATACCTATCTAATTACACACACAGGTGAAATCAGACACAGGTAAATAGTCCAGCAACTGTTAGGAGTTAAAGAGCCTTGGGTAAGATTGGTGTGTGATAGCCTCGTATCAGTAACAACATCAAACACACCTTTAGGACAGGGTGACCAAGCCTAAGGGGATTATCAAAGACTTAATTGTCAAGCTTCAAAACATGGGTACACTTCATCAATGAACTATTGTTTCCAAAGCTTTGCCTTTTAGTTAAACCATGGGCTGTTAAGTTTACTAGGTTCTGAGGTCATCCTAAAACATTTGAACTGAACCAAGAGGCACCAAACAGATGGAACAAGATTTTGTTTGTTTCATTGGGGTTTAATGTTATACAGAATTGAATTTTACTTATATAATACACAGTTGTCTATTTTTCACTTTTGTCAAACTTCAATAATATGAAAAACTGTGTAAAAACCATCTTTATGTATGCTGGAGTCATCCGTGTGACTTCTTGTATACCTGAGGTCAACTACGTGGATAGAACCATTTCATTGGTTAAATAGTACTGACTAACAGAAAGTGACCTATCAGAATGTGAGAAATCTGTATCCCAGAGTAGAAAGGAAATCAAATATCTCATGGCAGTACAGTGAAAATCCACATATAAACGAGCCTAGAAAACAATCAAAACAGAACTATTAACAGGTGTTCAATGGATAAAGGAGCCTCTACTCATCTACAGAAAAACTGGGACAAGTCTATGACTTTTGCAAGAAATATATTGTGTTTTCCTCTGAAATTCTCAGACCTGCATAAAAGATGCGATCGTTAAAGGCCTATTCCCATGCATTATTTGTTTTATTAGACCAAATTTTCCAAAATTTCCGGTAACTCTTTATTGTTGAATGAAACAAATTTCTCTATTATAACGCAAACAGTATTTCAATGTTTACAGCGGAGAGCACTTCTAAGGAAAATAACCCAAAAACAATGATGGCTTATATACCGTTGTGGGCCTATACAGACACCTGCAAATAATAGGGAGAAATTGAAATGAGGTATAATATTACACAATAAGTATTAAGTAGGGTTCTATTTTATGGTCGAGAGGTGAGTGGCGCATCACATCCTGTTTGAATTGGGCTTTTAATTTCCAAGCAATCTTTACCTAAGAAAAAAAATTTGCTCGCCTTTAACATCGTTCTGTATAATACAAGACTTTATGGATTACAACTTCTATCTTATTATATGGGTGCAATGTTTCAATGTCTATTCAGACAACATTTTCATAAAAACATTGTGTTATATTTAGTACATCAATTTCTTAATGCCTCGTAAACAAATCATTCTGTATGGTAACTCATGTTCAAATCCTTTTTATATGTGGTCGTAACTCATGTTCAAATCCTTTTTATATGTGGTCAAGTATATATATATATATAACTCCACCAAACACTGTCGCATCGGCGCATCGCCTTGGAAAGATGATGCTATTACGGCTACAAGGAACACACTTCGTAATAACATTAATATCAGTGGGTTTACATTTAGTTCTGCTCTGTACTGTATTACACTGAAATTACTCAGTCTGGGGATAAATTGAGTTTACTTGATTTGTTATATAATATATTGCTGTTTAACCCCCCCTTTTCTAACCATTGTAAGTGTTTGAGAGCATAAAAACGCTTATCAAACCTTAGAGCTATTTCTCTGTCTGAGTTGAAATAATCAGTTTGACACTAGTGTTATTTCCACAGTCAGTCGAGCAGCACTTCTCATTGGTTCAGTTTAAAGGCCCATTTATCATTGATAAAAACCCTCGCCACTGCAGTATCCTAAAACTTGCCACATAGGCCATTGATCAGAGTGGAAAATCAAGTCATGTAACAGAGATACCCTAAGAATTTGTAACTTCTTTGACAGATTTACTCATATGACTATCAATTTCATATCATTGGATACAGGTCCCTAAAGTATTCTATCATATATTATTATTATATCCCTATGATAGATGCTTGACTCTTTCAAGATCTTTTAATAGTCTTGTTTTCTATTTTAATTATCTTATCAGTTGATTTAGAACAGTCAAGGTATCGGTCTGGACTGGTACATTGCCTGCCCAGACACCATCCATCATGTAATAGTTCTTGTCAGCTCTATCAACAAAACATGGCCAATTCTACACCTTTTTGTAGGATGCAGAATGAGAAATGAGAGTTCAATGGTTATCTTACTGATCAGCCAGCTTTATTTCACAGGATAGATTAAATCACAGGCTGCCATTATTAGATTGAATTGAAACATACACCATCAAATCAGGCAATTATATCCTCTAACAGTTAAAAGTATCTAGTAAAAAAATTTAAATGTCTAATGCTCCTTACCATTCATCACAATAAAGCTCAGACTATTTTTTTGTTTGTTTCATCGAGTGATCAGCCTTGATACATCCACTGCTGGGCCAGTAAGCTTTGTAATACAGTGGATAATCAGGTGTATTTATGTTCAACATATTATGGGCTGCAGTATTTTCATTATTTTCATATTTTGGTGACAGATTTTCTTAGTTTGAACAGATTTCAATTCATAAACAGAATCAAAATCATGGGCTGTTCAAAATTAATTAAGTGTTATCACACAAGTTTCACTTTCTGAACAAAAATAAAAGCTTGTTCCATTAAAATACAACAATCATAACCATTTGTTTTCCAGGTAATGATGGCTAAATTAAGATTGTGTTTTAGTGTCACTAAAAATTAATATCATGTTACCATGGGGATTGTGATGAGAATGTATAAATAGCTTTGATATACATACACCTATAGCAGTAATGGATATAAGTTTAAATTCCTTAAAATGTGACAACTACTACATGTATGTGTTTTCTAGCTTGTTCAAGAGAATGTAAGGTAACATTTACCTTGAGGGGTGGGGTATCAATCTTACAACACCTGTAATTAGCTGCCCATTTGTCCGACTCAAGAGGTGGGTGGATACCCCAAGGGGGAATTGTTCACAGGTGTAAGAGTATGGATAGGAGATATACAGGTGTGGATTTCACGGGCAGTGCCCTAAGGGTTATCAGTGTGGAGTAAGACTGTAGACACAATATGAGTATGCCTAGTTTCTTCCCAATGCCATGGTGGTAACTATTAGGGCAAAGGTTTCATTGTAGGCAGCCTCTTTGCAATTGTTCTGAGATTTTGATTTTGCAAAGATAAAGAGAAGGACAAAGGTGATTGCCCAATTGTAGGGCGGTAGGGCCCTATGAAAATATTCTCAAAGGTATTAGTGGTCAAGGGTGTCAGTTTGGATCAGGTATTAGAAAGTGTGATGTTGGTACCCCTCAGGCCATGGTTAAGTGCCCTCAATAGTCTGGACTTCCTCTCTCAGATTCTCTGGTGTTGTTATAGCCACACCTCTGAGGTCAAGCTTCATGCAGTCACTAAATTACAGCCTTTAGGGTAATAATAGGATCACTGAAGCGAAACAGTTCTGTGTGAGGATGAATACATGGTTTCTATACACAGAGAAAAACGTCTTACAATGCCTGCAATTACCCAAACACAGCGCCAAAATACCCTTGTCGCCGCCATGTCTGTGGTGAATACAAGCCCATCTCTAGAGGCCAACACACTTAACACAGCCATTCACCAGCAGTTTGCTTTTTACATTTCAGAGAGAGTGTTGGTTCAGAACATGTAAGGTTTTAATGGTCTTCTCAGATTAATGGAACACTTATTGAAATCTGGCTTTTCAGGGCAATTTTTTCTACCGGATAACGATATATTTTTTGGAAAAGCTTGTCAAGGTTGCATATCTACCAAAACAATTTTTTCTTTACTAGTCCATCAACTCAATTTACAATGAAAATGTGTTGGTATTTAAATATTGATTGTTACTAATTATGTAAAGCATTGCGGCCAAGCCTGGCTGGTTTTCCTGACGGGCTGTCACATGAACCACAAGCTAAAATTGATTTTGTGCAACCCAATGACAGCTGTGTGCTCTATCTTCCCCAGGTTATAAGAGAGCTCCAGATAGTGGCTTTACCAGAACTGGACCAGAAGAGGACATGGTGATGAACAAGCGGGCTCCCCAGAGATTGAGCGCTCAGCTATTCCCGATAACACAATGAGTGCTCTCTCAACACAATGACACTGCTCTACCAATGTGGCCTCACTGAATTTTTTGGTGAAAAGCCCTGATAACACAGGTTGATTCCATTGGCAGATATTGCTGTTACCTGATGGTGCCGAGATTCAGTGATTCAAGAAAGATGAAATGGAACCATCAACGCTCAATGGGTACATAATTGTCAGTTTGTCACCTTTTACTAAGGAATATGTGACATTTTAAGCGGATGTGTTTCAAAATAACAAAGGACAGGTCTTCACCATGTTTACTTTGAAACCTTTTTCAAGGCTGGACTCTACAGAGGTTAGTGATCAGAGATGATAGATACACCTATTAAATGTTCAAGGGAAATAACAATATAGAAATGAATTTCAGACGGACAATTCGGAACTACCGGACATGGTTGTTGATGTGTTCTATGTTGGTGACCTCTTCCTTGTTTCTGCTGTGTAACATGGTGAACCAGCTATCCTCAGACGCAGACAATGCCTTCAACGAGGAGCCGGGAGACTTCAACAAACTGCAAGACACACATCTAAGGTCAATCAGAAACTATGAACAGAATCCAAAGGAACAAGTACAATTGTTACAAATTCTATTACCATCCAATCGGAATAACAAGTTAGTGCTGAAGGCGGCTGTGAATGATCTGTTAAACCAACACAATGATGGCAATATATGGGAGACAAAGAGAGGCAAGCTAAACCAAATAATAAAAAAGCGTACAGAAGTGGCTGAAACAAATGATGATGATGGCGATGATTCTAACGAAGATGAGGATGAGCCAGATGAAGACAATGAATCAAAAACCATTGATGACAATGATAACAAAGAATTTCAGCCTGGTGACTTTGGGAATGTTGTAGAATTTCACAAACCACCTTTTAGATATGAGGAAATTAAGCCCAAAACAAGTGGCATAAAAACTGGTGATAGTAAATTAAAAAAACATATCAGAGTGGTAGAAATTAAAAGGAAAAAACGTCATCATAGACTTAGTGAAACATATCAAAGTAAGGAGTTTGTTGAGAAAAGGCCAGACTATATGCCAGGTCCATACAGTGCTGGGATTTACTGGACTTCCACAGCCATGGAAACAGTCCCCAAAGGTATGACAGCCCCACAATGGGAAACAAGTTAATCATCTTTTATAAACATTAGGCACATTTATTACTTGTTTATGTTTTTTTGATAATTTTCTTAAGCTTAACATGAAAAGAATTATTGTTCATCTATCAAATGTGTTTTTAGAGAAATTGATTGATTGATTGAATAGTGTCTATCACCACATTCAGCAATATTTCAGCTGTTGCGTGATCCATTATAGAACATAAATTTACCCCAAAATTCGCTCTTGTTTTTAAGCTTGGATGGTTTGCAGTCAAATTACTAACAAAAAATCAATCTTACTCCAAACATTGGGTATGAATTCTTTTGATTGTACTCAACCATTGCCATCATTTCAAAAAAGGGACAAATCAATAAGACTTTTAGACAATGCACATGTTGATAGTTTATTCTCTATCCCAATTATGTCCCTATTGTCTGTATTTTGTCTCTATAAAAAGAAAACAAAAGAAAAAAATTGCATTTTAATTGAGTTAAAATTATTGTATTGTGTTAAACTTTTTAAACATGGTCTTTAATACAAGTATAGGACAACCGGTAGTTATTTATTAATTACTAACAAAATACTTTTCTTTTCCAAATTCAGGAAAGTCGTCTGCAGAAATTAGTAACATCCTGTCGTACATTCGCCGTCAACCAGTACGACATCTTTCCCCACCTGAGTGGAATAAATGTGGGCGACCCATGAACGGCATTGTTACCCTGCGAGATGGGAGTATGATGTGTGCCAGATACAGAACTCCTCATAACAGATTTATATTAGGTCTGTTTATCTAACATATTTTTAATGACTGAAAGCTGAAGACACACTTGCTTCTACAGTGACAGAAAACTTGCTACAGCCATGACAAAAAACTTGTTATAGCCATAACAGAAAACTTGGTACAGACATGACAGAAAACATGTTACTGCCTTGACAGAAAACATGCTTACTACAGCATTGACAGAAAGCTTGCTACAGCCATGACAGAAAACTTGCTACAGCCATGACAGAAAACTTGCTAAAGGCCATGACAGAAAACATGTTACAGCCATGACAGAAAATTTGCTACAGCCATGACAGAAAACTTGCTACAGCCATGACAGAAAACTTGCTACAGCCATGACAGAAAATTTGCTACAGCCATGACAGAAAACTTGCTATAGCCATGACAGAAAACTTGCTACAGCATTGACAGAAAACTTGCTAAAGCCATGACAGAAAACTTGCTATAGCCATGACAGAAAACTTGCTACAGCCATGACAGAAAACTTGCTACAGCCATGACACAAAACTTGCTATAGCCATGACAGAAAACTTGCTACAGCCATGACAGAAAACATGCTACAGCCATGACAGAAAACTTGCTAAAGGCCATGACAGAAAACATGCTACCACGCCTGGAAAATCATGCGACCATGCGACCGTGGGTCGCATGAAATCCTACATCTGGCGAGAATTTTTTTTTTTAAATTTTGTTTTATTATAATTTTGTATAAAACCCACTTCAATATTGATTTCAAACCAAAAATAGTTGAATTTATCGCATAAAAGTTAATCCTATAGTACTTGACGTTTAAGATTTTTTTCGAACCATAATCGCCGCATGTGGAATCTGGTGAGAAATTTTTAACCTGAAAATTAGTGGTCGCGAGAAATTTTACATTTTTTCCAGGGGTACATGCTACAACCTTGACAGATAACTTGCTAGAGCTGTGAAAGAAAACTTGTACAAGTAATCACTTATTATAATAAATGGATAATTTCACACAATTATTTCAATCAATTAATTAAAAAACATAATAGAAAAGAAAGTTTTCAACTGATATGTGCGTGGGGAGGGGGTTAAGTCTGTTTACTCCCTCCAGAGTTAGGCCCTCTTATCAGAAGTGGTCTCACTACACTCACTCTTACCTGTGCTTGTCTTTGTCAAAAAATAAACATTTAAGGATGACAATTTTGCGATGAATTTTTTTAAAATCCCATTTTATGTCTTACATTCCAATCGTTAATTTGCACATATTCTCAGTTCTTGTATATCACAATAACTTACCTTTATTCTCTGTCCAGGTGAGTCTGTGTCCTTCCACCTGTCCAGGTTACTGGGTATGGATAACATCCCTCCAGTGGTCTTATCTCTGGTCAATGACACCCAGCCCCAGTGGTACGGAATTAACTTCACCAGTCTACAGTGGCAACCCAACCAGATTGTTGCTCTCATTGACTGGGTGCCACACCTTAATACACAAGGGAAAGTAACATTACTTCTTTTACCTGCAACAGATTGATCACAAATTAGCCCTCAAAATCATTTACGCAATTCTTTCTTTATTAACAAGTTCATCTTTGTTTTTAATATAATAGTGGAGATTGATTCATTGATTCATTCATTTTTAAAAGCATGCTTTAAAAACTATGCTTGTTTGTTTGATTGGGGTTTGTATCGTACTCAATGGTATTTCACTTATACATGTGACAATGCATTTTCCACTTGACTCAGTTCCTTGCAAAATTCCAATGAATTATGAGAGGAAACCTTGTAAACCCCAGATTTGTTTTAAACTCTATAACACCTGCCAGGTGACTACTCACCATCTGGTACATTCTCCTCTGATCATCTGTCACCTCTTTCTCTGCACCTTTTATCTTCTTCATCCTGTCCTGTTTAGAGGAAGTGTAAGACAGGGCAAGGAGGATAGAATCAACTTTTCTCAATACCTTTTCTAAGTTTTGTACTATAATTATACTCAAAGCGGAAAAGATTATCCCCTTTACACTTTTTGCATTAATGAACCCAAGCATTCTTTCTTCTTGATAGAAAGTGTTTCCAATCTGGTGCCAGGATAACACTTGTATATATTTTGTTTACATCTTTTTCAAATTCTCATATGACAAAATTTTCTCACTTCTTGATGTCCCATGACATTCTTCTTCATGTTACAGTTATGATTATTGTTTTCTTTGATTTACAGTTACCATTATGCTCTTGTCTTCTTTGTGTATATAATTCTCAGGACTCTTCTCTTCTGCGTCTAACAGTTCACATGACTGTGTTCTTTGTGTTACAGGTCCCAAGAGTCTTAATATCTTACAGGTCCCAGAACCGTTTTCCTTCTTTTTTTTTTTGTCTTACAGTCTCTAGGACTCCGCTTTTTCTCATACATTCATAGGACTCTTCTCTTTCATTACCATGGCTCATTTCATGCTACGGTTCCCAAGACACTGCTTTTTCTGTTCTCATGACTGTATTATTAATGTTTCAGTTCCCATGACTATTTGTTGTTTCAGTTCTCATAAACTTTTCTTTGTGTTATAGTTCCCATAACTTTTCTTTGTGGTACAGTTCCCATGACTTTTCTTTGTTACAGTTTCAATGACTTTTCTTTGTGTTACAGTTCCCCATGACTTTTCTTTGTGTTATAGTTCCCATAACTCTTTTCTTCATGTTACAGTTTCCATAGCTCTTTTCTTTGTGTTACAGTTCCCATAACTCTTTTCCTTATGTTAGTTTCCATAACTCTTTTCTTTGTTACAGTTCCCATCCCTTTTCTTTATGTTAAAATGTCCATAACTCTTTTCTTTATGTTACAGTTTCCATAACTCTTATCTTTGTGTTACGGTTCCCATGCCTTTTCTTTATATTACAATTCACATGACTCTTTTCTTTGTGTTACAGGTCACAGGTAGTTCTCCCACGGTTAATCCATGAAGCCTATGTCTTGAACAGTAGCCTCACCTCCTCAGTGTTAGCTCGTCAAAGGCTACAGCTTGACGACGTGTCACAATTAATACAGTGGGGTGACTTGATCATCTTTGATTACCTGACTGGAAATTATGACAGGTAAAACATTTTCAGTCATCATTTTTATCATGTTCAGAAATCATGAAAATCGCATGTATTATATGACCACAGGGATGGGCATTGACACGGCTTTAATAAGATATGAGGCGACACAATAGTTAGCTGGAGGTCTGAGTCATCAGTGAAGCACCATGGGTTAAATTAAATCAATGTTGCATGAACTTCCTAGGATGCCTGTGACAAAAAAGCTATGTTGCTGTTTGGCACTTGAAACATGGGTAACACTGAAACACCCTTAAACTTTTTCCCCCAGCATTCCATTGAGCCAGGTTTTCAGTGTTATTGCACTGGTAAGTGAGAAGGTGCCCTGTGCTGTGGACATACAGTATATGAGACTTTCCCACTTATATGTATCACTAATGGACTTTTGGTGATTTTGGTCCTTTTTGGTGATATACCGGTAGATAATACATGTATAAGGCATAACATGAACAAATATTAAAACGTGTATGTTTGATTAGGGTTAAACACCATTGTTAGGATTGTTTCACTCATAACAGCATGCCAGCTCAATGGATGAATGAAACCACCTTAGATGCCACTGGCAACAAACTAACAAGGCAGGATCATCACAAGAGACACTAAAACGATATCACAAACAGATTGGCTCCGTGTTGGCCCTTAGTTCTGAGAACACCAGGGCAACATGATGTACACTGGTCTTAAAATCATTCTCTTTTGTTTTCAGGTTTGCCAGTATGCAGGATGCGGCAGAAAAGGACAATAAATCGAGTATTCTCCGAGAGCATGTGAGAAACCTTAGACAATCGGCCAAGTCGAGAAAGCTCTGGCTTATAGACAACGAGAGTGGCTTGTTTGATGCTTATGATCTAATGTATTTAGAGAGACAGCCGAGATTTCTGGAGTTCCATCGTAGAATGCTACAGACAATGTGTGTCTTTAATAAAGACTTGGTGACAAATTTACAAAAATTGGGTAATAATTTAATGCCTGATGTAATTGTATTTGAATTTGCTCGATCTCAAGAAAGACTTGTTGACCTTATTCCAAAAGATAAAAAGGATAGATCCTTTGAGCTATTCAGAGAAAAGTTTGCTGTAAGATTAAAAGAAGTTTTACAGTGGATAGGAAAATGCAAAATATATAATACAACATATGTACCAGCATAATACCGTCATCTAGCATATTATTATAATTATGTGATCATTTGCAGGGTAAAAGACAATTTAACACCTCTTCATTTTCAAATTCCCATCATCCCTCACATAATCAATTGATGCTCAACACGTACACACAATTAACCACCCGGCTTCTGATAACCGAATGATTGTTTAATGCAGTCAGCCTCAAGCATAATGTTACAAAGTATACAAATAGTGTGATTTCCATGTGACAGACTTATTAAAAGCTGTTTGTTAGATCGATCGATCAATTAATCTCCCCATTTTCTCACAATAAGAAAAATTCAATAAACAATTTTCAGGTTCCCTTTCTAACAGGATCAATATGATTATCTGCATTTCATATGATCAAAAAATCAAAGGGACATGAACTATAAAGATTATAGATAGTTAGAAAATTTAACAGCTGCCACATTACTAGTATATCAGTTGATATCATCATTTCCCTTCACAGGCCTTTAACTTCAAGGGTGTAGAAAATCTCTGAACCTGGTTGTGCTAGTAACTTAAAAATTCATCTAGAGTTTTAACCCATTCTAGCAAAGACCCTCACTGTGGTCTGTTTATTGGTGGCCTTATTTATATTTAACTAAACATTGGACATAATTCTGTTCAGCGATTATTAAACACTTTTCTTTATTTTGGGATAACCTGTCAGTGAAGACATACCAAACTACAATTATATCAATCCACAAAAAGAGCACAAAACAGAATCCCGTTATCCATACAGTGGTCGTCTCAAAGTATTATTAGTAAAATGGGTTCTCCCATTGTGATCTGGTGCTCAATTGATCGCTTCATAGTATTATAACCATGTATATATTGACCGACATAATTTATTGAATTGTACATATCTGTATATTTAAATTTATATATATACATATATTGATAAAATAAATATTAAAAGATACCAAATAAAAAAACGAGTTTTTGTTAAATAGCATGTTTATTTATAGATGACAACACTAGTACAGACGGGATATATATGATATGATTGGGTGTTTAATTCAATTCTTTCAGGGGTATGTCAGTTAATTAAGAACAAAACATTTAATATGGCTATTAAAGAATTCCTTAGGTTTGTTTTTATTTAACTGACCGAAATGCCTCTGAAAGAGGATGATTAAAACGTTGTGAAAAAAACAACAGGGAGGTGTGCCCAGTAACAGATTTAATACACATCCGGATTGTTTGTTTAAATGGGGTTTAACATCATACTCAAGGCTATTTCACTGGACGACGACGGATTGCCCATTTCACACTGTTGCATGCCTAATTAAGGTGGAAACCGAGAGGAAACCTCGTAAAAACCACCCCTGCCATTGTCAGAGCCACAGCGTGTGGCTCACTCCTACACCGGAGGGTCGACAGAGGGACTCAATCCTGTGAACGGCACATCGAAGTAAGACCACTTACCACTAAACCAGGGCCGTGGGCTCAATGGGCATCCAGAGAATCATCAAGATCAATACACTGTACATTATGTCCATTGTTCGATTTTACAACTTACCCGGTAGTAACAACATGATATACATTGTTCAATGTAAGGTCGCGGTTTCCTATACGAATCTTATGGAAGACACAGACAGAAATGTCACAAGTGGGGTTTACGTCATACTTAAGCTCATAGGACAGCAGGAAACTCCAGTAGCAACATGCAAAAGACAATCACAACAATTGTTACAACATTAACTGTAAACAGAGTAATTTCACAAAACATTCCAAATTACTGGAGTTTCACAATTCTGTATACCAATTGATCTGTTGTTTTAAATGTCCTGTGTATTTGAGCACATCTAAACAGATCTTGTAAGATTTGGCCTCTGCAATTTAAGCTAGGCCTAGAACAACAACTGGTGTTAATGATAAATTTGTTTTACCATCATAAAACTTACTTACATGTACATGTAAATCATGATTTCAGTAAAAAAAGAGGGTCTTTCTAAAAACAGAAAGACTCCGGATTGACATCTAGATTCATTGTTAAGAGTTCAGTAAACATTGTTGGTCATGTGTATGAAAATCAGTCCACATCAGTTTCTTCTACACAAACAATGTTTCAACATGATTTTAAATCATCAATAATAACAATTATTTACGGACTGTTTATGTGGACTGTATGTGAAAAGGGTGCTTTGTCACCACAAATAAATTACTGGTGCAAACCTTGCCATTTATCACCAATTCAGTGCCTCATGAAGTAAACTGACGAGGTAAAGAAAATCAGTTTTTATTGATTTTAACTGAATGTCTTGATCCATGTTAATCCTGGAGCCCTGTGGTTTATTGGTTGTTTATGTGTAACACTCTCACATAGCCTGGAGACGTCGGTGGTCTATTTTATCCAATTGAACCAAGCTGATTACACCGGTTAAGGCTTTTTTATTTGGATTTTGTTCTACACTGTACATTAACATAAGAGACGGTTAATTCCCTTGTTTATGGGTTCATTGTTTTGTTTGCCAGATAGAAATGTCCCAAAGGTCTGCACACACCAGAGCAACAGGAAACAGTTTCAAACCAGCCATGGTATCAGTGCCCACACAAAATGTTTCAGACCAGTAATCAGACCTGCCTACCCTAGAAGAAATTTATGTGTAGAAATATTCCCTTTGAGCTGCATATTCTTACAATTTTGTGTATTTTTGTGATAAAGCATAAAATAAAATTTTAATTTATATGAGTATTTTAATGGCCTGTTGGTGTATTGAACATAAATTAAGTGTACAAAATACTCCAGAATACACCAGGTTGGCAGGTGTTGGAATCCTGCTACATGGCGCTTTTTACTCCATATAATAACATATATTTTAAATAAATGAAGAGAAAAAAATTTGCTCGATATACATCTACTATGAATGAAAGGATACGGTTTTAACTGGTCTGCAAAATTCTTCATGTCCTCTTGTATTTGATCCTGAAAAATATAAATAGTTGTGAAAAATTGTTTGAGGCAAGCCTAATAAAAACTCACATGAAGTAAATAATATGCTTTGTTGCATCATACAAGTTGACAGATAATCAATTGAAGAAAATTTTCTTATGCCTGAGCATTGTGAACCAATCAGTAATGTTTTCAAAGGGAAGACAACTCACTCATCTCACCTTGTTTGAAGGGAAGAGTTATCTACTCTTTGTTTGTATTTTCATAGAGTTCATGTATCTTTGTATCAATTATTGAATGGTTGATTGGTTGATTGGTACTGAACACTGTGCATATGGGCATTTCACTCATATGATGGCAGGGTTTTTTAACTGTAATGGGCAATAGCACAATCATAAAATGTGTAGTGTTTTGATAATATTGGAAAGTTCATCCTCTTCCTGCAGTGCTTAGTAAACTTCTCTAACTCTCGACTCCAAACTGCCTTTCTTCAACACAACACAGAAGATTGATACAAAATTCTTATACATTCTTGTGAGCACATCGTTTTTGTTTGTTTGTTTCCGGTGGGAATAAATGTCATACTCAAAGGTATTTCACTTACATGACGATTGCTTGTTCATTTGACACTGTTCCTTGCTTATACAGTGGACAACCATCCCAGTGTAAAAACCATTCCAGCGATTGTCGGAGACATCCTGTGACTCACCCATATACCTGATGCCAACAGACAGATTAGAACCCCTGGGCGGTCATCAAAGAAGGATAAGTAGTCGAACACATTAACCCCTAAGCCATTGGTCAGCACATCAGGATAGTGTTGCTAAACATCTTGTGATTATGTTGTTTTCCATTGGTTTTATTTCACTCACCCTGGTGTTTATTAGTAATGATCACAAGAGACAGGATAGAATTGAACTGACCTGGCCGGGTGGAGCCACTACACTCATCTCTACGAGATGAGACTGACTGAGAGGCTCTGTTGTGTCTGTGTTATTTGGCTGTAACATCTGAAACAAACAGAGGTTCATGGCTTGATATATATTGTTTGTTTGATTGGGGTTTAACATCCTACTCAAGGGTATTTCACTTATATGACGATGGATTGTCCACTTCACCATGTTCCTTGCCCTATCATGGTGGAAAACTGGGAGGAAACCGATTGCCGGAGCCACATCTTGTGACTCTCTCATATACCTGAG
>JAVFBX010160833.1:0-15147 GCA_034783855.1 Mopalia kennerleyi
GTCTCCGTCGTCATATAAGTGAAATACCCTTGAGTACGACGTTAAACACCAATCAAACAAACAAACAAACAAAACATTAATCGAGTTTTGAATTAAAAACGTTTGCGCATTTGGTAGGGCAAGCAAATATTTTTCAAATAGGGACTCTTGCTGTCAGATGGCTGTCAAAGTTAAAGTTACCCCATGTTCCATGTACCTTAGTTCATAACTTCAATGATTTCTTGTGTGGGACTATTGTTTCTAGTAGATAACTAGTAACACTAACAGTTATGAAAGTGACATTTAACAATATATGACTGCAGGTGAAAAGATTATTTTAAAAAAAGTTTAATTTGTTATTAAATTATTAATGTTATATTATACTTATATAAATTACTTTAATTAGACTATTGAATGATGATATGGAAGGTTATAATGTAGTGGCTATTCCTACAATTAGAGTAGAGAAATGTAGATCAGTGGTCTTTTCCTTTTGTTATAATTACATGGAGTGGCTATTCCTACAATTAGAGTAGAGAAATGTAGATCAGTGGTCTGTTCCTTTTGTTATAATTACATGGAGTGGCTATTCCTACAATTAGAGTAAACAAATGTAGATAAGTTGTCTGTTCCTTTTGTTTCTCTTCAATCTTCATACATATAATTTGATCTTGCCTTTCCTCTTCCAAGAGAAAAAAAAGGTGGAGGAATAAGTTTTCTGAAGAGAAGATAATCTGTTCTGTTGATTATTTGTGTGGGTGGATGGTTTCAAGTGTCTTTTTTGAGCGACTGACTGGTTGACATTTGATGCCAGCTTTAAATATAGAGCTCTACGTGTAGCGTCTCAGTATATTGAACTATACATAGCTTGACAAACAAGTTGATCGTTTTCTAACTGCCTAGTATCTGTTTTCTCTTCTGTTATTGAAAGTAACATTTAATACTGGCAATATGTAAGAGCTGGCAATATGTAAAAAGGAGTGTCTGAAGAATGATGATCATGTTTCAAAATCAACTAAAAGAAAATAATACCAGAAGTTCTGTAGACAGTACGTGTAAGAATGTAACGCTCCACTCCAACATGATTCGATACGTATAGGGGTATTGACTTCACAATACGCCAGTATCATTCACGACTCGGAACATTTCTGATTCAGGTTTTGCAAGTATAAAAGTTCCCCAGTTATTATTATATATTAATTGTAAATTCAAAGTGATTGGTTGGTTTGTTTGGTTTATGTATTGTTCAGTGTTATAGCACTAGAGAATTCAATTAAAATATATATTTTTTATAGTGCAGAGAACACAAACTTTTGCTTACCACCACCGAGAACTCCGGTGTCTGGCCAGCAGGGCCATTTATAATACACAATTCTGTGCTATCATCATACAGTGCTATATAATATCTTATCATATGGTCAGCAAATATATCTCAATACACTGGCGGGTGGTTGGAGGGAGCTTCATGCTGCTCTGGTGCTCTCAGAGCTAGAGGGGAACTGGAAGCTGGTCTGTTTATGGTGTCCATGTTGTGTCCTGTTATAGCCCTGTAATTGTCTCGTCTTGTCTTTGTTTGTTGCCAGTGGTGTCGAGGGTGGTTTCCTTCACCCATTGGGCTGGCACGTCGTCATATAAGTGAAATACCCTTGAGTACTACGTAAAACCCCAATCAAACAAACAAACTTATTTCTATGGATACAATGTTGGTCACAATCAGAGGGGAATTTTGTTTCTGGAGCAGAACTCGAAACTATAGTTCTTCGTAGACACATTCACCATAGGTTGTAGTTGTGCCTTTTGCTATTACGGATTCACCCCACGAGGGCGTATGTTGGGTTTACTAAAACTCGTGTTACTTTTTGTTGTCTTCCTTTGTATAGCTCCACAGATAATGTCAATGATATGATCACAGCCTATGAAAGGAGGTGGAAAAAACCGCCGGATAATATTGATGTCAGCCCCGAGGACAACAACTACAACACAAAAACAGGGTGGTCGCCTAGGAACAGTCTCACGTCAAATGGAACTAGCTCTAAAGATGTTGAGGTATGGCAGTTTATAATAATAATCTTTATTTCAGACTCAAGGTCCATATTACATCTAGCTTACAACAGTACTATATATTATATATTTTATAAATGTGAGAAAGGACATTTTGGGACTGTCCTATACTTCATCGTCTATCCTTATTCTTAATCTACACCTCCGTTTCAGGTTTGCTTGCTATATGTTGTTGTTGTTTTGTTTTTGCTTATTTTTGCTTATTTTGTTGTTGCAAATGTTATTTTTAAAAGTAGGCAAGTTTTTTAAGTTCTCTGTATGAGGTTCACCTGAATGTACATGTACATGGAAAACATTAGTTGTTACCAATTATATGAGGATAAAATTAAATTCACTCATTCATTGCCAATTATATGAAAATAAAAAAATTGAATATCACTCATCGAAATTTAGGAAAACCAGTTTGGAAAAAATTATGTGCTTGAAAATTGTCAATTAATAAATAAATCAAATAACTCTTTTTGACTTTCTGTTGCCAACCATGGCATAATGAAACTAAAATATTCAGTCAAAATGAGTCTCAGTTTCTTCGTAGCTGCACTACTTGAGTACCAAATAACCAGGGCTTAGCCAGAAATCAAAAGTCATTTTGCTTCACTTTTTAAGTAACTGGGTGACAGTTTTTACAGTTTCCCTATCTTCTGCATGTAAATGTTTATTAAAAAAGGGTGTCAAAATGTGGCTGCAAATGTTCAATTCAGGGTGTCTAAAGGACAACTGGATGACCCCTTGCAAATAACCCTTCTTATGGCTGGCCTATCCCTTTCACAATGTACCATCCATGGGTTCGGAAAAAATAAACCCAAAGATTTTACATCATAAATTGAGAAAAATCCTTTCTAATGTCTTGATGGGCCTGCTTAGCTTTTGTTTATTTTCAAAGTGCTGATTTTTTCAACTTTTTCATTTGCAATTCGAACTGCGAAGACTAAAATTTAAAATATAGAAATGAAAATTGGACAGCTTTTGAGTGAAATGCATGATTGCGGTTTTGCTGCTAGTATGAGATTGAGTAGTTGCTTAAGTTTCAAGCAAATTTTTTTAGGTAATTTCGTATTCAAATAAAAGGTACAGTGTGTTTTGCGATATAATTGCATGGTCTTTAGTTTTATTGTGAATTTTTACGACTGTTGTATATAACCTTTTTGTGAGAGAAATATGCTTAAGCATGGTGTTAAACACCAATCAATCAATCAATATTATGTATGTCAATAAGAGATTTGAAACGCTGAAAAGGGGGCGTGGCAGAGATTTGAAATGCTGAAAAAGGGGCGTGGCAGAGATTTGAAATGCTGAAAAGTGGGCGTGGCAGTCGTTGAAAAATTGCCTATCGACAAAAAATGAAGTGCTAGAATTCCGGCAGAAACCATCCGTCTGTACACTGACAATGCACTGAATCACAATTTTCAAACTTAAAATAAAAGGACTTCTAATTGGAATTTTTGTATAATTGTTTCACTAAATGCAGGCTAATAATGTGAATTTTCGTATTAACAAATATAAAAAAAACAGACAAATTTTGACCTCGAAGGAGCCGACCAGCCTTAAGGTGACTTAAGTTAAGTTCTCAAATAAGTAGGATTTTGTTAAGCATTAATGCACCATTATATGACCAGGCTCAGGGCACTCTGGCTAAGGACAGTTTGTTTGAAGAGTAGCACTACCGTCTTTACTGCACTAGAGGAAAAATTGGAATACATCGCCGTTATATAAGTGAAATACCCTTAATCGCGTAAAACATCAATCAATCAATCAATCAATAAAAGGCTCCTCAGGGGTGGAAATGTTTATGTGATGTGTAGGTACCAATATATAAACTTCTTTTAAAATTTGTCCTGTTTGCAATATTGGAGGCCACTTGGAGCATTGATAAGTTAAAGAAATGTTAGGGGTCAATCGAAAAATTTGGCCTACAAAACAGATTACTCCCACCATGCCAACATTAGGAATTCACTGCTAATTTTCTGTTGAATGTGGAGATGAGAATAGTCAATGTGTGTCTATAATGAGACAGAATGCTAGGGTAAGTAAGCACAGACAACCCCAGTCTTTCATATCCATTTTGTCAAGCCTCATCGTTATACCAATTTGCTATAAATGTTATACATGATGCCGTTATACTAGCCTTTTGCCACACAAATTTGTTAATAGAAAAAAGTAGAAATAATAAATAATTTCTTGTTTATTATGTTTGTCCTGTACATATGTTGTCACTGTATAAACTGTATGTAGCTAACTGCTAGATGTATGTATGTTTTGTGTGCATTTTATCCTCAGTTCTGTGTGTTTTCATTGTACTTTTCAGTTTTTTTGTTACGTTTTACGAAGGTTGTATTCATTTAAATTTCAATTTTACATAAAGTTCACCATAAATTTAAAAACCTATAAGTAGAACAAATTATCCTATGAAGTACTACGTCGTGCACCACCTTTTACACTTATATGGTGAACTCATTTTTCATTTCTTATTTAATCCTGTTTTTGTTGCCATTGAAGATACCAGTTTTATCCAATGAAAAAACTAAACAAAAACCTCACTGATGAGGTGCTATTAATGTATACAAATCCTTTGGTATGAAACCAGCCATTACCCAGTCTCAACGGCATAATCATTGGGACCTTCAGTGGACTTATGACTGTCATGTCACTCACTGCGCAAGATAGACTTCCGATATAACTTCATGCATGGAGGTATAGCATGCTTCATGTAAGCAGACTTTATGTTTGCGGTCTTTTCTTACGTTTCCTTTTTATTATTCCTATAATAAATCTTTCATATAATTAAACTAGATTCCAGCCACTATAGTTGGATATCCACTGTAGGTAACACGGGTGGACAAATTACATCCACATTTTTCCAATATCCATAGATCTCTATGTTCCAATATTGAGGAAATCAACGAAAAGCTGCTGTCATTACGAGAAAGCCGGCAATGAGACGGGTCCTGAAACTAAACAGAATAGTTCCCTGCAAAATTGAATGAAAAACATTAAATCCAATTATATTTATAGCGTGAAAATGACACAACTTGCAATGTCAAACATTTAACATTCTAAGTGTTTAGCTATTCCTGTCTGGAATCCAGTTTGGACAGGACATGCGTTTGTCCTTCTAGCTCGTGTCGCTATATGGAATCTACTTGGCTACTCCTTTTAAAATAACTTGAAGTGTGGCGTTCCGTGGCTGTCGCTGTATGCAAACCCAGTTTTAACACAGCAGGTACCTTTACGACCATTGAAATGAGATTTGATTTGTTGGCATGGCAGTATAACTCATACTTTCTGTCCGGACTAATTCGCCTTCCTAATTAAATAGACAATATTCTCTGCGTTTCTTCAATAACTGCTTGTCGATCCTCCGGTATATAAGGGAGTCACAAGATGTGGCTCCGGCAATCGCGGGGGTGGTTTTACGAGGTTTCCTCTCGGTTTTCCACCGTAATTAGTACAGGAACAGTGTGAAGTGGACAATCCGTCGTCATATAAGTGAAATACCCTTGAGTACAACGTTAATCCTCAATCAAACAAACAAATCAAATCCAAACAACTGCATGCATTTGTTGTTAGAAACTCTAAAACGAGGAGAGTAGCAATATTGTCTTTACTTAGCACTAGAGGAAAATTAACTTTCCAACATTATGTAAACGCTTTACATCTTGGTTTAGCTAGTGTCATTTGTTGTTGGAATACACCGCTGTCATTGAACTGAAATACCCTTGAGCACGGCGCAAAACACTAATTAATCACTCAATCAATAAAACTAGGAGAGTTACCCAAAAGGTTTATCAAATGTAATCCACAATCATAGAATAGGTTTAAACCCCGTCAAGAAGACGCGTTGAATGTCTATATTTTTCATCCGCTCTTATTGATTTCATCTGATATTCGTGACTTCACCCGCTATTAGCAACACCCCCTTCACCAACACAATAGAGAACTATTCGACCAATTTGTATTGGTGTTTTTCAGATTTACCAGGCAATGTATCACATAAACAACTTAATGGTGTTCAGGTGACGAACACAATTATTTCCTTCATTCATTTATATATGTTACAGACAACACTTCCTACATTGTACCTTAGTTAATTATGTTTGTGTTGTTCTTGGATACCTATCATGATAAATGCCTTGTATATTGTAAATGTATATATTACACCAGTAATATATTAGACTGATCTATACTCAATTTACTTTTGTTATTTATACATGCTGTTTTAATTCTTTCATAAGAAGCAGAGAAGGTGAAAACTATTTATGGTACTGCATGTATATGCACTATCGAAGGCCATACGTCATTGTGGCTTATTTGCAGTGGGTAAAAAAATAAAAGATATGCAGGATAGAAAAAACTGGTAATCAGTCGCGTATTGTGTGCTATAGTGTAAAAACAAACTACTGTAGATGTTTAGTAACGTATACCGCGCATGTGAAAAGCCGGCTTCCACCAATATGAATTGTCTTGATGTCGATATGTTTCTGTTTTCGCTCGCGCAGAAAAGATATCCAGCGTAACTTTTCAGCAGCACGAGTTGGTAGTGATTTATAGGTGGTAACACAAGGCAGGGAAAGGTTTATTTTATTTTCTTATTTTGGCCGTTTTTCGCTCAATCCGTTTCATACCTTTTCTTCCAATTATCTGAAATTTTGTAACCCTCTAGATTTTCAGCGCACACTGTATTTCCAAAAGAAACCGCTGAAAACCCATATATATTACAAGGTTTAAAGGTTTTTATATTTGTATGTTCTTTCTGACAGCCTTGCATGGTGCAGTCGTTGCAGCTATCTTGAACACTTCAGGACAAAATTTGGTACATTGGCTGGTTAATGTACAAATCTAGTAAATTAATTAAATAATATTACCAAAAACTTTACAATGTTGGAGATTATACAGTAGTCTTATATATCTAGGTATCTGAACATGTAAGAACGTGCCCTTGGTGTGTTCTTTTGGTTGGGTGCATCTTTTGATATCGAAAAAAAAGTGCTGGATTATTATTTGAAACTTCAAAGAGCCTATATTATGTTACCAGATATTCCGCATCGACCGCTGTCAAAGTTATCTGTGATTACCAGAACATCCACTATCTGTAGGTAGTTGACTATTTTTCCAAACTGGCCAGAAGTAACGGAATTACACAAGATATCCAGTCAACCAGGGATTACGATGTATATTGTTATCGCAGAGTAAACACACCATAGATATTTAAAAAGTCTGTTTTCCGGATATGGTTGAATTCATGAGTTGTTGGGTCTCTGAAAATGATCCACAATTTTCATCCGTTGACTTCTTCACAGAGTATGTATTCGTATCTACCACACGTAGTCCATATTTTCCTTTGTCCTATGGCCAGGCAGAGTGCGCAATACAAACTGTAAATTTGATCAACCACAAGACCACAACAAAGTTATGTTAGATTAACGTATTACTCCCATGAGATATCGGATATTCACCAGCTCAAAGCTATGTTAGACTATTACTAACGTATTACCCCATGGGATATCGGATATTCACCAGTAAAAAGCTATGTTAGACTATTACTAATGTATTACCCCAATGAGATATCGGATATTCACCAGTAAAAAGCTATGTTAGACTATTACTAACGTATTACTCAAATGAGATATCGGATATTCACCAGCAAAAAGCTATGTTAGACTATTGCTAACGTATTACCCCCATGAGATATCGGATATTCACCAGCTCAAAGCTATGTATGACTAACGTAATACCCCATGATATATCGGATATTCACCAGCACAAAGCTATATGTTAGACTATTACCAGCGTATTACCTCCCATGAGATATCGGATATTCACCGATAGACGGAAGATAGGCGAGAAGACGGAAAACTTCGTTATATACATATGCCCCTCAGCGGTGGTCTTAAAACACGACAGCTGAAAGTCAAATTTAACCAGGACAAACATTGCGTCAAAGAATTGAGAATTTAGTATAGCCTTTTATTATGTCAAAAAATATTTATAAAAAAACAAGTTGCAAGACTACAGTCCCTTTGTGTGGTCCCGATAGTCCCTATGTATAGGGCTATTCGATTACATATAAATAAATATTATTGTTATTTTGTTGAATTTAATAGGCATATGTTATGATCCCCAAAAGCCTTCGTTGAATGTTTCAGTAGTCCGTGTACCAGGCGCCGCAGAAGGCTGGAAACAGTTCTCTTATGTACCAAGAACACCGCTCAACTCTGCTTCGTGATCGACTGCGTGTAAGAGGCCTACAAACAAGAAGGAAAATTTATCAGGACAAATTCACTGGTTATTTTTCTGACTATGATAATTGTCTTACTTATCACGAAGCACCACAATGTGTTTTTACATATGCAACACCACGCATAGATAGTACTCCGCCGATATATCAATTCCAATAATATGTGTTGGCAGATAAAAAAAATAATGCAAGAAAACAATGCTTAAAACATTCGGTATCAACTTTAAAATATGTCGTATGAATTTCACATTATTGAATGTTGTGATACTATTGTTAATAACAACACCATTAGCATTTAATAAACTTACACAGATGGTTTAACCCAGCTGGAGTTGGTGGCACGACCAATAACACAACAGGCCAGTCGGGCACCAGCGTTACCAGTTTTGAAAGATTCAGCATTACCTCCCCTTCCAAGATCGTCTTCAAGAGCGTGAAGCTGTGAATAAGAGGTGAAAGAAAAGCATTATAAGGTTATCAACAAATTCAATGACTTTTGTTGTTATATGCAGGTTTAACAGCCCAAAGCCATGATGGTGTAGGTCAAAGCAAAAGTATTTTGTCCCTCGATATCAAATGATTTTCTAGAAAAATTTGTAGATCTATAGCGAATAACCTGTAGATGCAAATCATCAAATTAGAACGATTCCCAACCCCCAAAGGCGGAATAATCCAAATCAAGTTGTACTGGTCCAAATGTTCAATATTTAGTCCGAGGATCTATTGTTAGTGCTCAGAAATGTATTTGACATGAGAGTGAGTTTCTTCGGAAGATCATTTACCCGAAGCTTGTCTTCAGTATCGTAGAGCAAATCTGATTTTTATCTAAAATTAAATTGGTAAACGGAGGCAGAGATTGTTCCCTTGGTTGAGCAATCTTTCCACCTAAATGGCTAGCTCTCGAAGTGGTTGGAAATTGCAATTTCTTCATGGAAACATCATAAATCAATACTGAGCTGCTTATGCTTATAAGCGCAACACCAATAAAGTTTGAAATAGTTAGAGTAACTGACATGAAGAACATAGAGGGGTGATAGAGAAAGGCAAACGAGTATAAACCAACCGTTTCAGTTTAAACCACACTTGGGGTCAAATTTAGCATGTATAGCCACCATGTGCTGCGACATATGGATCGAATTGGCGTGTGAACAGTGTTTGCTGCGTTGTTCCATCTAGCCCGAATTCCAAAATGTTCACACAAAGCCATGTAATTAAGAGTGTTAGTCGTTGATGGGATTAGGAACTGTTATTGGTCACAATTCTGTCGTTGACTTAAGTTTAAGATGGAGACAAGACGGCGAGAATTAATTCAAATGTTTTCTGTTCAACAGAAAGGTATCGGTAAGTGATAGCCAGTAATGTATAGAATGATTTGAATTATATCCCCAGGTTTTATTTGCATGGATGTTATCATGATGTTGTGTTTTTGGTCAACTATTTTTGGCATCATCCCAGGCTAAAAACCGGGTCTTTATATCCAGCTGATGTATCCCTTCCCCATTTTAAGTCCATAGAGTACCTTTCAGCTCTATAGACGGCAACTTTGGGATTCAATAGGCAGAAGTACAAACTATTTAATACTAAAAAAAATATCAGATAACATATTGTGACATCAAACAGGAATGCGTCTTGTAGTCACAACTCATTCAAATAACTATTGGCTGGAGCATAAAATGACTTACGACTATAGATCTGCCCAGAATTCCAATATTTCCGGATATTGATAGGATTTCATCCACAAAGTATTCATCGATTCTTCCAGTACCGTTGTCTCTAATATTGCCAAGATCGCCAACATGCCTATAAATAAAGGATTAGTAAATACAAAAGATATATACACTGACGTCATTTTGTGTTATTTATAGAGGCTTGTAATTCAACAAAGCAAAATCAAAATCGTATGTAAAAGCAGAACGATCAGGCATGTATATATAACTTTATGAGTGTAGTTGATGTAGTATAAAATCTTGACTCCTGCAATTTCCAGGCCGTTATAATAGTTGCTCCTTAAGCCCACCACACATTCTACTTACAGTGAGAAATTGCGATACTTATTTAATTTTGACTATTGTTCCTTTTGTGGCCCCAAAAATTAATCTCCAGCGCTAACGCCCATTTAAAGACAAAAAAATCACCCCCACTGAAACATTGACACCACATATAAGTAAAGGGCAATCTCTTCCATCGGTAAACTTATTGGATTGGTACGTTTTCATAACCTCGAGTTATTATAGGTAACCTATGGATATCCTGAGATAAGGGAATGGCCATGTAGGCCTACATGCTATAGAAAATATATATAAGTAGGATATGTAGCATGTCACCCGTTATATGCATATTACCAAGCGACATTGACAGGTCTTCATTTCATCACTCTGGAAGACTTGTATGAATAGCAGGTGCATGGCTTCTTTTTCACAGTCAGTTATTTTAACCAGAATACAATAGCAACATTTATCGATACCTCTACACAACACTTGCAATTCGATTTTTTTTTGTAAAGGCAGATGCCCTTTTCTGTCCTTGTGGATGATATCAATTCGCCGATAATTCATAAAAACGATTAATTAATAGCTTCCCAGTCGACTGGCGTTAAATTGGAAAGAAAACAACTGAATAGAATTTAGTTTAACAATCGGATAAAAACGTTAGACCTTGAGTATACATAATCTTTTACTGATGGTTATCTGATATTGTAACTTGACAAGACTTGTACGTGAGAAAATCACATTTACCTGACTGCGCTGAATGGTCCGCCATGGTTCCGATTGAACGGGTTAAAATGACCGGCTGCGGACGCACATCCCCCAGATAAGTCGCCCTGTGCATGGACGTGGAAGCCGTGTTGTCTGGCTCCTGTTTGAGAGACAGTCGGTAAACCAGTGACGCTCACGGATACCTCTATAGCTTCTTTACACCAATAACAGCTCTGCGAGGAAATAAGTGAAAATGTGGAGAATAACATTGGATAAAGAGAATAACAAGATACAGTCTTTAAGTGCCTGCCATCCAAAATATTAAATGCCGAGATATGTATCTCTAATATCACATCATGTAACTTTATTTAGATACTAAAGTATGGGATGCCAAATAAGTCCCATCCAGTCAGTAGGCCTACTCAATAAATGACTAACGTATACTTATGGCAGCTATTCGCACTGGTCCACTTGGTAATTCCAAATCATATTATGATGAACATGAAAACCCTATTTATCAAAACTAACTTTAAATGAATATATATTGTTTGTTAAATGACAACTTACCTTTTGTCGTAGACGTACAACCCCTCGAATAGATCTGGCGCTTCTTTGGATGGGATCGGGATTAAGTTGACAAGTGGCATATTCATAGTACACGTGAGCACCCGGTAGACATTGACATGCAGCACGTAACTGACCTATCAAAACAGAAACATAACATCAGTATAAGTGTTCCATAACTGATCGACCTATCTGAATGAGCTGCCAAGATGTATGTGTGGTAATTACTGACCTGTCAAAACAATGAGATAGACATCGTCACACCGACATGTTTTCAGTGACTGACCTGTCTAATAATGAGACGGACATCGTCACACTGATATGTGTTTACTGTCTGACCTGTCAATCGATGAGACAGACATCGTCACACCGACATGTGCTCCGTGACTGACCTGTCAAACTATGAGACAGACATCGTCACATCGACAAGTGTTCAGTGACTGCCCTGTCAAACAATGGGACAGACATCGTCACATCGACATATGTGTTCCGTGACTGACCTGTCAAACTATGAGACACATCGTCACACCGACATGTGTTCGGTAATTAATCTGACAAAGATAATGTTTTCAGAAACAGACATATCACAACAGATAGAAAGACACACACTGCCTTTAGAAACAGATCTATAACAATAGAGGCAAAGACCAATACTGTTTTCAGTTACAACCCCTATCACAAGAGAGACGAAGACCAACACTATTTTCAGAAAAAGACATATCAAAAGAGAGACACAGGCCAATGCTGTTTCAGAAAAAGACATATCAAAAAAGAGACAGAGGCCAATACTGCATTCAGAAATAGTCATATTACAACAGAGAAAAAGACCAATATATATACTGCATTTAGAAACTGTCACACCACAGCAGAGAAAAGGGCCAATACTGCTTTCAGAAACAGATATATCACAGTAAAGAAAAAGACCAATACTGCCTTCAAAAACAGATATAACACAACAAAGACCAATACTGCTTTCAGAAAAAATATATCACAACAGAGACTAAGACCAATACTGCTTTCAGAAACAGATATATCACAACAGAGAAAAAGACCAATACTGCTTTCAGAAACAGATATATCACAGCAGAGAAAAAGACCAATACTGCCTTCAGAAAAAGATATATCACAACAGAGAAAAAGACCAATACTTCCTTCAGAAAAGATGTATCACAGCAGAGACAAAGACCAATACTGCTTTCCGAAACAGATATATCACAACAGAGACAAAGACCAATACTGCTTTCCGAAACAGATATATCACAACAGGGACAAAGACCAATACTGCTTTCAGAAACAGATATATCACAACAGAGACAAAGACCAATACTGCTTTCAGAAACAGATATATCACAACAGAGACAAAGACCAATACACTGTTTTAGGTAACAACAATTTCACAACAGTTCCGACATGACATTAATTATAGTAAACCGTTGCCGCAAATAGCTAGCTCGTGTTTGTCACCTGCATGGAGCTTATAATCCGATAATGACCAAATTCAAGCTAAATTCATCGATTGGCTTCGTAGACCTACTCAAGGGTGTATGACTTGTTTGATGGATGTGCTGGCAAAGGAAAAAAGACATCCACAACCATAAGATTTAGCTTGTTTGCCTCCTCTGTGCAATGTTAACTAAGTTAAAACATCATATATACTAGGATATAAAGGGTTTATATAGGCCCGCTATTGCCGTATAGGCCCATTCAATGTCATCACCCGCGGCTTCGTGTCCATGTTGATTGTAATGTTAGATGATCGCTACAAATCTCCAACACATAGATGAAATTGTTTAATTGTTATTGTTGGAAATATATTTATACGTTGTTTTTTATTTTACGACAGAATTATTGTGTGTGGGAAGTGTATATAGGTGCTGATGCTGATGCGGATGAAGTTTGACCCGTAACCACAATAGAAGGACACGTGCAAGGATTGGCATGTACTCGTAAGAATGACTTTTTAACCGGACAGGACTTCGTCACGACTGGCAAAGGATGTGAAAGAATAAAGCGTAAAGCTTTTTATAAGTTCCAGATACAGTGACGAAATAAAAATACTGATTAATTTTATGCATTATCATTTTCGCTGTGTCAGAGTGTGATTTATCATTCCAAACATTCGTATGGCGAGCCGTTTTATCATACTTATCTTTAATATTCATATGGGTTATTCTTTCTAACATATTTTGAACACTTTTGTAAATGTGAAATTATGTTTTTGGTACATATTAGCTTTCAAACGCTTCGTAAAGCTAAGTAGGCTCGCTATGGAGCTTATTATTTTACCAGATTGACACATTACTTTAATTTCTATCTTACTTTATTAATATCTCACTGTTTTTCTACCGGACAATATAGAGAGGCGTCAATATGAATTCCTTCAAATATTTATACGGAAGAACTTGTATTTATAAAAAGTAATCACATACACTAGCACAGGGATGCTGATTAATTAAAATAGATGAATCATCGCATATTCTTCGTAAACTCCCAGAGACAAGTTTCCAAACAGATCTTTATCTTGAGTTGTTATGGATAACCCACATATATCTAGAGAGAATGTAACGAGCATTTACATTGTATATATTAAGTATTGATAAATTTGTGACAAACAAAGTATTCTGTATATTGGTTAAGAATAAATCAGTCTAGGTAAATCTAGACCAGATGACATGTGACTAGTCTCACGTTATTTTTTATAAGGGGCAGTGAACTAAGTCAAAATTGGAATGACGAGCTCTCTCCCATAGAGTTCATTTTCCTTTAATCAATCTCATCCTTTGATTCTTGACATTTTTAAAATAAATGTCCAAAGACTGGGTAGTCCACTTGTTTGAACCTATTGAGCTGAAAATTGATTTCCCTTGAGTGTGCTTGAAATGGATGTTTGATTCTGTATATGCAATTTTAACCCATAATAATAAATCATTCAAGCTCGTGCAGCCAAGCAATTTAATAGGATAAATTGTTATTTTAATGCTGTGTGTTATGCGACGTGACGTATACATGCATGTGCACTTCAATATATAGCAGATGCGCTTATACAATTAAGACATTTTTCAGCTTGATTTTGAGCAATCCATGAGGAAACTGGACTAACTTTCTCCAAACTACTAATCGTTTTTCCATTTAAGTATGAAAACGTGTTGTTCAACACTATCTGTGGCTCGTTAAATCCTTACGCTCGTATTAACACAGCTTATAATTAATATTTCACAGCTTCTCTGTATTAACTAACTGCAACTACCTTTATCGCATATAGTGACTATTTAGTTATGAAGCACGTATAGGCCTATTACTACGGATAACTTGACACATATCCTTATTTAGGCCTACCGACAAAAAATCCATTCACGGACAGAAGATAAATTGTTTTTTTGGTGTTAAAGGATTGTTTTCGCACTTGTCTATTATAAGCATTATTTTTGTGTGATAATTTTGGATTTAGAATTACGTATAATTATCATTTAATATGTCAACATCAGAACAAAATGACTACATTCAAGAACGAATCCTAGTTCATTGAACGTGTTTAAAATAATTAAATGTATTTATATTGGCCTTTAAGTGTCACAAAAACTGTCATTTAAAACATGAAGAAGACCCAGGAAC
>JAVFBX010160938.1:0-15145 GCA_034783855.1 Mopalia kennerleyi
CCCCCCCCCCCCCCCCCCCCCCCCCCCCCCCCCCCCCCCCCCCCCCCCCCCCCCCCCCCCCCCCCCCCCCCCACCTCATAAGTATTCTACCAAAAACACAAATTAAATACCCTTGAGTATGTTGTTAAATAAACATCTTTTTAACAGGTCTAATGAATTATGATTATGATTTATTCCAATTAAGCTAGTATATTGTCCCACTTTTATTTCAGGAATCCTTCTTTCAAGATATTGACTTGCTTCAGAATCATGGAATTGTAAGTTGAAATATTTAAAACGTGCCAGTGTGATCAATCATTGTAGCTTAATACTTTCTCACACTTAGAACTCATTTTGTGTAAGCTTAATTATACATACTGTATAGGGTTAGATCTAGGCTGTTTTAGAGTCCCTAAAAAGGACCTTTTATAAAATCAAATGAGCAGTTTTTTTCAAATATCAAATGATTTTTTTTCTTTATCAAATGAATTATCCATTTGTGTTTAATCAAAATGTATCCTGACCAATGAGGATACAGCATGATCTGCATGGCAGAGACACGTAACGTTTGTCAATGTAAGATACCATTTGATTAAAACCGTCTCTCTGACTCTCTGTCTTAATGCCATGACTATGCTGTCGTTAGATCAATACAATAATTCACTTTTCAAATAGGTGGCGACCCTAGCAAAATTTCTGGATCTAGCCCTGATACATTTTATAAGCTTATTTAAAATAATATTAAAAATATCTAACAGAAATTTTTTCTTACAATATTCAGGTGAAAGATGATCAATTTAAAACTCTTATATCTCTCAATGTTAGCCTACAGTGTACAAGGCAAACTTTTATTTATTTTTTTTAAAACCAAATGTATGAAAATCATACGCACAATCAATACCAATTTGAATTAGAAAGGGTTTTCATTAAAGGTTTACAATTTATTTCTCACGGTCTATCTATTGCAGAATGTAGCTGATATCAAGAAACTAAAGCAAGCAGGAATCTGCACAATTAAGGTACTGTAGTGTGTTACCCTTGTCTTTTCTCTGATATAGTGTTCAAGATGAGACCAGCACCCTGTTTCTTAAACAGACTTAAGATATGCTAAGAAAAAAAACCCCATTCTTTGTGGGACAAAGAGATCACACTGTCGTGTAATCAATATCACTGACTATCACACTTGGAATAATTTCAAAGTGTCTAGATAATTTACAAATCTCCACCCAAAAAGGATTAAGAAATCAGAAACAGATGATCATCAGTGTCTGAATTTGTGTGATACTATTAAGAGACTTAATTATTTCCCCTGTAAAATAAACTCTGGGTTAAATAAATCAGCTTTGAAGTTTTTTCAAGAAATAGTTCTCAATGAAAAGGCAATCAAAATACACACAAAAATTAATATTCTGTACTATGCTGTAACACAAAAATCGCAAAATGGCAAGAAATTACTCCTAAAAAACTAATTTTTTAAACATAACTGTAGGCAGGTCTGCATTTACAAGTGACTCGGATGCTATGGAGATTCGTGACAGATCTCCTCTCCAATAAGTTATTACATATTAATAGTTCACTAAACCCTGAATTGACATCTCAATGTCCAGTCTATTAGTAAAATGAGTTGTCGTGTGAGTGTCTTGGCATTTATGCTGCAGGGAAAGGGTGAGCTATAAACTTTCCATCACCAATTCTACATGTAGTTGGGCTGGCACAGCATCGAATAGGTGAAATAAAGGCCTTCAACCCTAATCAAACAAATATCATTAGCACTACAAGTGATGAGATCATACAAAGATCTTCAATAATAAAAAGAAAAACTGATTATAGAGTAGTAAACAACAGGTAGCTTTATCATTTTTATTTTTATATAAATGATAAAGTTCCTTCAGTTACAAGTCAAGCAGATGTATTATGATCAGATGTATTAAACACACGATGATGTAAGCAAATTGTCTACATGTATACAGTATATATGGTAGTATCCTAGTCTGCACTGAAGTCTTTGTATAGCCACATCACATGATCTGTTAAGACAAAAGACAAAAAGCCTGGCTAGAGATGGTTCATAAGTTTTAATTTTTGAATCAACATTCCTGTACTGCATTTAAAAATAAAAATAAATTTATATATGTGATAATCATAAACATTTACATTTTGTGTTGTATCTGACAATAAATCTTGTTGTTTCCAGGGTGTTCAAATGACAACAAGAAAGAAAATGTGCAACATAAAAGGAATTTCAGAAGCAAAGATGGAGAAAATAAAAGAAGCTGCCACTAAGCTTTGTGTAAGCTGTGAGGCTACAATAGGCACATTCGACTTGATGTTTTCATTAAGCAGTGTGAAGCTGTTGTCTAGAATTTTGTTCCACTGGTACATTCATGAAGTTTCGTTCAGTAAACAAACATCAAACATAAATCGTAGACATTGGCTTCACCTGACTTAATGAAAATGTCCACTGTCCAGTTCAATGTGCCTATTGTTCATACCATCCTTGGATGTATGCTAGTGAAAATTAATAAATTTGCAGCTATGAGGTTTGATTAAACTTGACATAAATAATTTACATTATTTTCTTGGTGGGGGCAATAGCAGATGGAACAGCAATTTTAGAACAGTTTCAACAAATTTGGCATTAAGTTAACACTAAGTTATCATTTTGACCTATACTACCATACATGTAGCTGTACTACACATTTTTGTTTTATGGTGAATTGTATTTCAGGATCCAGGTTTTTTGACAGCTTTGGAGTATGCTGACAAAAGAAAGCAGGTTTTTAAAATATCGACAGGCAGCACAGAGTTTGAGTAAGTAGTTCAATTTATGTACGCAATCATATATTTACATTGGGTGGCATCACATTGGGAGAACAAATACTGTTGGCAATCCGGTATACTCAACAATTGGTTGCACTACATGTCACCAAGAATTGTACTGACAAAAAGAGTATCACACTATATGTTTGATAACAGTCTTAGGATCTAGACCGGATATTTTGTGTCTAATAAACCTAGAAGTTGTAATCGAGAACAATGTGTCTGTGTTTGATAACTACCAGCTTCTAACTGTCACTTAAAGAAGTTCTGAGACTGTTCCTTTTTGTTCTTTTGTAACTAATATGATGACAACTCTTCTTGTACTTGATGTTTATTTTGGAATAAACATGTAAATGATTTAGGAGTCCACAAATTAGAATGTTACCTGTTGAGCATAATTCTGAAAAGATAACAATCAGCCAACCCAGTAGATAGCAAATGTAAGTAACAACAGGCTGGCTCACTTGTCTTTGTACCGGGTGGTTTTGTCTAATTCTTTTTTTAGTCACTCAGTAAACAACAACAAAGTGAAACACTGTTTATTATACCATGTTAATACAAAGTAAATGTAATGTTTTTTTTTTTCTTAAAACATTTTGCAGTAAACTTCTGGGAGGTGGAATGGAGAGCATGGCAATAACAGAGGCCTTTGGTGAATTCAGAACTGGAAAAACTCAACTCTCTCACACTCTTTGTGGTATAATTAAAACATCTGTTTTATTCTTGTTTACAGATTGAATCTCAGCTGCGAGTATGATAGGTTACAGTGGCTTACTTGTATTGTTACCTTATTGAACCAGGCCTGTGCTGTTGGGGAGAAGGGACCGAACGAGATCTTCCCATGGATATTCAAACTTAGAGGACCGATTTTAAGGTTCTGCTGGAAAAAATTACAGCACAGGCCTGTTAACAGACAGTTTTCAACATGGACCATTCAACAACGTCGGAACATTATAATGCTATCGTTCTGAACAAAACTGTCCAAATGATAAAATAAACTTAACTGAAATAAGGTTTCTGGTTATAAACTAACATTGAAAATGTTTCAAAACATGTCACACTGAATGATGAACATGATGATGTGTGTTAATCTTCTTTGAACTGTCATATATAGATATCTTGTATGATCCATTAACTCTTTTTTTCTTCTACATTGCCACCATGTTACCTTTTACCAATGCCAGTCAATGGCTAGATTTTAAACAACAAAAATTATTCTTTCATTATTCAGTGACAGCTCAGTTACCTGGTTCCAATGGATATACAGGGGGAAAAGTCATCTTTATTGATACTGAAAATACATTGTATCCTTCAACTGAATGTATTTAGTGCACATTTATTTTGTAGTGAATATTAATACTTAATTTCTTAAAATGTTAAAATATTATTATAAAGTCTACTGTAGAGTTTGATTTATCATGATCAAAAAGTATTGTCTGGAATATAAGCAAAACTTGGTATTTGCATCATAGAAAAATGTGTCAAAGGGTGTTAAATTTATGAGATTTCCTTAACTGAAGTAGCCGACCGGACAGATTGCGAACTATTGCAGACAGATTTAACCTTGATCAAAGTGCTGTGTTGGACAACGTGTTGTATGCCCGAGCATACACAAGTAAGAAGAATTTATTTAACAATATTTCTTTCTGGCTAAGGGTAGTATGTTTCAAGAATACAGTGCTTAGCACTGAAGGAACAATAACTTTTAGAATAGACAGGGGTCATATAATTAAATACCCTTTAACACAGCTTCAAACTACTATATATCCATCAATCAATCAATCAATTCAAATATATTGCCAAATTTAGTTTATGTAGATGTAGCATTAGCTCAGCCTGAATACTTCTTTGCTGCTCAGTTGAATCATGTAGTGCATTCTGATTCACATTAACAGGCCATCAAATATACATCTCCTGACAGATAATTCTGAATGATACATTTTTGCTCTTAAATCCAAGAAAGTTTTCAAAAATTGAGTTATGTGAAAAAAAATTATCCAACTAGAGGCAGCCAACAAATGAGGTGGAACAAGGAATATTACTCACTACTGGTCTACAAATTCAACTAACATTTTACTTCTTATTGTAGGTGAACATCAGTATGAAATATTAGACTTTGTGGCTGCCAAATTTCATGAAGAAGCAGGTGTTTTCAAGCTTTTGGTATGTACAAAAATCACTTAAAGCAACAGAACAGATGAACTGTTGGCAAACAAAACAATTTGCTGAGAATTACTGAATTTCACCATAAAATCATTTACTTCTGGTATGTCAGGGCAATCCTTGGAGAATTCAGCTTTTGAAAAAAGTTTCTGGATTTAACTGAATTTATGCTATTTGTTCGACAGCAGTTCACTGACCTGCAAATGTCCAGAGAACAGACTTAATTATTAAATCTAGTTGACTAATACAGTGTATCCTATATTAATGTAGAACACATATCTTTTTACCAGTAAGTAACCCAAGTTTACCCTGTCAAATAAGAACCTTTTTGTTTGTTTCATTATGGCAGATAATTGACTCCATTATGGCACTGTTCAGGGTAGATTTTAGTGGAAGAGGAGAGCTTGCTGATCGTCAACAAAAACTTGCTCAGCTTTTATCTAGATTACAGAAAATATCAGAAGGTAAATATTTACTTTATTTATCTGTATTAATACATTTTTAAATGGTAATAAAAAGGGATTACAATGTGGGCCATCTTCTGAATGTGGACCTAGTACTTAACAATATTTCTGGTCACTTAAGACGTATGATAGAACATTTTGTCTTTATGAAGAAACTGTTTTGTTTTTTTTTGTTTCTAGAGTACAATGTGGCTATTTTTGTAACAAATCAGATGACCGCAGATCCCGGGGCCGCCATGTCGTAAGTTCTTCTCGTATCCAATAGAAAATATATTTTGCATGCAGCATTTAGAAACAAGCATGCAGGTTAATTAACTTGATCAATATAAAGTAGCTTTTTCTACAGAATCATCCTGTCCCTTTTTGTGCTTAGCACATGTGTGTTTTTGGTCATTCCATAGCAAATCAACAACTTAAATTGTATTTCAAGAAGGAATTGAACACCATTCAAGTGATTCAACTAAATGTAATACTGTCCAACAGATAACGGTATAAGACAACATTACAAACTACATGTATATGCAAGAGTTTTTAAGAAATGTGGTTCTGAGTGTGTTGAAAGAGTTTTTTGATTTGTAACAGACAGTTTGAACACTTATTGTATTGTCTATATATGGACTTATCAAATTACTTATAACTAGTATTCTGTCAGTAGTGTAAATTTCCACGAAAAAGTATATAACGGAAGACACAGGTAAACAATTAAGAATTCAGATTGAGAAACAATTAGATATACCAATACCAAGAGCAAGGATTCTTTAAACTGTTTTATTTTAGTAATACATGTATTAGCAAAATGTGTCTTATACAGGCTTAGATTTTGTCTTTATCTTTTAAATATTGGTGAGGCATGCTGATCTAGATTCGAGCAGTTACTCGTCACAGTCTAGAAAATACATTACATGTCCACATTGGGATGATTGCTAACATCATAAGCAGTGTAAACAATTGTGAATAATTACTGGTCTCTGACCGGCAGACTGATACAAATTTTGATCCTTGTTCTATTTTCTCTATTGAACTGGTCTTTTAGTTAACAAAGTAGCAGAATTGTCAAACTTATACTTTCAGATTTCAAGCAGACCCAAAGAAACCCATTGGAGGTCACATTTTAGCACATGCATCAACAGTGCGAATAAGCATGAGGAAAGGTCGAGCAGAGAATAGAATAGCCAAAATCTATGACAGGTAAGGCAATAGGAGTTTTATAATTTTCTGACAATTTGCAAGGAATTTATTTATGTATACCAAATTGTAGTCTTAAATATTTCATGACTCAAGATTTTAAATATTTACTTTTGCTTTGTGAAGAAGGTGGTTCCTTCACCCATTGGACTAGTATATTATCATAAAAGAGAAATAACCTCAAATATGCTGGCCAGGTCTGGAGCACTCCAAACGATCATATCTGAAGTATTTTAGCCAGGAAGTTTAAAGTTTCTATCATGTAATCCATTTAATGTCCATTAGTTTTCCAGATAATCAAGTAGTGCAGTTCCAAAAGACTTGTTTTGAATTAATATTTCAGGTTTATTTGCCACTATCGTTTGATACATTGGCCCAATATTTAACATTTTTAAAAATGTTGTGTACCAAGAAACTGTGAAGAGATTCATAAAGGGTATCTTTTTATTGTGTTTGCATTTGCAGCCCTGACTTGCCCGAAAATGAAGCTACTTTTGCTATAACTGGGGGAGGAATCAGTGATGCCAAGGAATAGACATTATTTTTACCATTTACTATCTATTTTATATACCAAAAATAAAAGCTGTGATTTAACATTGTGATACTAAAAGTGGGATTGCAAAATGTAATGATGATTTTCTTTGGGGTCCTGTTGATATATGTTTATAAAAGGTAATACAAATATATTCTAAAGTCTTAACAATAATGTTTTCCTTAAATAATGTAAAAGTATTTATAATATATTTTTTTCAAAAAAGGATTTTAAGTTGTCTTATTGTGCTTGAGTATCATCTATTTAAAACAAATTCAAATATATCTTACAAACTTTTTTATTTGGTTTTGTTTTTTTATTTATTTTTATTCATTGCTACTTTTAATAAAGGTGTGGGTGGGGGCAATCACAGTTCAATAAACCTTCATGTTTGTCTTCAAATGACAAAGCAGCAGTGAAATTTGGTTATGTCATCAAGAAATAATGTTTCACTACCTTTCTTTATAATCAGCTTTTCCTAAGTTTTAGGTGGAACAGCTTATATGTTTGCCAGAGGGCAGGAAAATCTTTAACTATTAACTGGCAAAATAGCAGTTAAGAAAATATTATTTCTTTTATCACCCACTGATATTTCCCCAAAACAATCAAAGAAAAGCTAAATTTCGAGCCATCCAATCTAAGGGGGAAATGGTTAAAAACATCAGGTTTTACATGTTTGAAAAAAAAGTGGCTTTACACATAATGACATTTGAAGCACAATTGGGAAGACAAGCAGCTGACTTTGTTAGAGTTACAGCTTTGTGTCAAAGTGAATTTGATTAATATTGAGCTATCTTCCTTAGGACTTAACTGAAGCCATTCTCAAAAAGTGGGACACCCCTTTTTTTGGTTTTATAAGATCACATGCCAGCCCAACAGGTGAAGGAAATCACTTCCGCCGCCACTGACAGCAAAGGATACATCACAAGATGTAATACAAATCACACAACAGATCGGAGCCCACTTTATAGGCTAAAGTGACCTTAACAAGACTTAAAGGGAAAGACAACTGTCTTTCGACCTAAACTTATTATTTTCATTGCATATTTTCAAAAACAAATATCTGTATTGCACTCGCATTCGAGTAAGCATAGCCATTAATTAGTTAATTTACCAGATGGGACTGACGTCATTGTTCGAAAACCCGGTCGGTCACCGTGTGTCCGTTTGCTTGTGTATGTATTGGGAAGCATCTGTAACAGCAGCATGTGTGCAGCTAAAGGCAATTTTAATCTGTTGTATAAATATCGAAATACTTTGATATGTACAAGTAGTTGTTTCACTGGGGGACGGAACCCTCACTTTCGGCTTTATATGAGAGCATGCAACAGTGCAGGCTATAGGGGACAGCTACGACTAGATGATACAACTACCGTGTTTTGGAACAATGACGTCAGTTCTGCTTTTTAAATTAACTAATTAACGGTTATGCTAATTCGAACGCAAGTTCTATACGCTATAGATGGTTATCTTTGAAATATGTACTAAAATAAAATTAAGTTTTGGTTGAAAAACAGTTGTCGTTCCCTTTAAGGTGATACTTAAGAAGAAAATTTAGCCCCTGTAGACCTTATGCTAAGGGGGCTTTGTAAAAGAGGCTCGTCTCCCTAATTTTGGCCTAATGGAAAAACTAAGATCACCTTAGCTTATTAAGGCTTTGTGCAAGTGGGCCAGGCTTTGTATTGCCCTTTAGCTCTGAGAGTCCCAGGTCAGCAGAAAGATACTGCTCCAGTGACCTCTGAGCTTTCATTGGACTATATCTAATATCGTACATATAACAAGAGTTTTAGTAAACCCAACATACGCCCTCATGGGGTGTTCGAGGGGTGACAATGGTAACCTAAGACCAGGCAACATGCCATGTTCTAAGGAAGAATGCTAATGATTGGAGCCATCCAGACAGATTTTAGAATGATGAATCCGTTATAGCAAAAGGCAGAACTACAGTTAATGGTTAATGTGCTTACCAAGTTTCATAAAGATTAGCTTTATAGTTTTAGAGTTCTGCTCCGGAAACGGATTGGAGCCATCTGGATGAATGAACAAAAAGATTGACGGATTTCTAAAATGATGAATATATAATAGCAAAAGGCAGATCTACAGTTAATGGTTAATGTGCCTACCAAGTTTCATAAAGATTGGCTTTATAGTTTTCGAGTTCTGCTCCGGAAACTGATCGAGACATGCTAACAAACAAAAAGCAAAAGGACCAATTTTTAAAACTCTGAATCTGTAATAGCAAAAGGCACAACTACAGGTAATAGTAAATGTGCCTACCAAGTTTCATTAAGATTGGCTTTATAATTTTCAAGTTCTGCTCTGGAATTGGATTGGAGCAATCCGGACGAACAGACAGATGTCTTCAGAATGATGAATCCATAATAGCAAAAGGCAGATCTACAGTTAATGGTTAATGTCATGTGCCTACCAAGTTTCATAAAGATTGGCTTTATAGTTTTCGAGTTCTGCTCCGGAAATGGATTGGAGCCATCCAGACAAATGGACAGACAGACAGACGGAGGTCTAAAATGATGGATCTGTAATAGCAAAAGGCACAACGGCAGGTAATGGTTAATGTGGCTACCAAGTTTCATAACGATTGGCTTTATAGTTTTCAAGTTCTGCTCCAGAAACGGATTGGAGACAGACGCTGATCATACCATAATATGTCCGATTTTCATCGGGCGTATAAAAATGGCGGCCGATCATAGGAAGAGGAGGCGTTAGGGACACTTTTGGTGTCTCAAACCACTACAGCAGTTTTTCATTTTCCCCATTGTCAACCTTGTAAAACCGCCAAAGAGATGTTAATGCTTATGTAGTTTCATTCACAATTCAGATTTATTAATATTTCAATTTTTTTTTTAGATTGCAAAAATCAAGCAAATAGCAAGTACCTGATTGGCCTGGATAAGGCCGAGCTTCATATCCCTGTATATTAAAATCCCAGCTTTTATCATTATAATGTCATTTGAACTTGTCAGTAGTAATTTGAAGAAATGAAAAGTATCGTAACACCAGTGTTAAATAGATAGGATACCATGAAAACAGAAGATATGGCATGGACACAGAGACACCCCTCATGAAGACCAGAATAAATGAGTTTAAATAAGTTTATTATGCAAAGTACAATACAACACATTTTTCATATTGACCATGAAAATATAGATTATGTCGCTACAGTATTACAAATATATACATATATCATTCAGTTCACCTATTTACGTAAAACGAAGAAAAAAAACCGGTGAAAGTTATTTTAAAAAGCTGCCTTTAAAGTGATGATAGATAACTAAGATAAGGACCCCAATACATTATTGTGATCTGTGGGCTACATTTGCATATCTAACTACAGTAGTATGCTCATCCATAAATATTTACACAAGATTATTGATAAAAGCAGCAGGTACCTATGTGAGACATTATTTACAAGTTTCAGGACAAAAATTGTGCCATAGAACCTGCTATGGCAAAAAAATAAAATGAGTATAACTGAATAAAAACTAAACTATGGTTTAGATATTCAAGTCATTAATGAATTTGGTGTATAGAAAATATAGAATCGCATTTTCGACCAAATTTAAAAAAAACATGGCACATCAGTGATCTTAATGCAATAGCTAGTTTCGCTTATGAAAAATGTTAACATGATATGGAAGATACATAAATTCATGCTTTGATTCAAAATTGTACGCACTAGTTATGTTGTAATGATGAATCTCTGATGGTGTCATAATAAATGTTGATGATTTAAGAGATATTGGATTATTAATTAAAATAGTCACAAATTAAAAAATATGAATACTGTATATCTTTACTGACATACCAGTATATTCACTATAATTAATTCTGTGATGTATTACACTTAGGCTTATTTATATCATACAAAGCATGCCATAGGAGTCTGCAAAACTAAAACATAAAATGGAACTTGACAAACAACATGGTGTTTAGTATGCAAATATAGACAGTAATACACCTCAACAATTTTATTTCATGTTACTTCTTTGTTGTGGGCAGATTGTTCCGGACCAGCCACCTATAGCAATTGAGGCTGTAAACTATCACTGAGATGCTCAATTAAGCAAAGAAACATTAAAATGTGCATGTGCACGTGTCATTACTGTTAGTTCAATACAATAATGTCTATTGTTGACTATTTTAGTAATTAAGAAACTCCAAATAAAAGCTTGAGGTATAGATCATAGATGTAAAATAAATTGGTGAATAAACAAAATCTAAATATCAGTTTGGCACCGGTGTTTTAAATATCAATTCAATGGTCTTTGGAAGTCATAAATCTAACATTCCGTCACATTTGGCAAGCAATTAGACGAGTTTATCATAAAGCCTTTCGACAGACAGCATATTCGTGTTCGGTAATGGGTTAGTTATAGGAATAGGTTACAGTCATAAAACATTACCTTTTATAATGGTTTGTTTGTTTGTTTGATTGGGGTTTAACGTCGTACTCAAGGGTATTTAACTTATATGACGACGTGCCAGCCCAATGGGTGAAAGAAACCACCTTCGACATCACTGGCTACAAACAACGACAGGACGGGACAAATACAGGACTATAACAAGACGCAATACAGATACCATAAACAGATCAGCTTCCTGTTCCCCTTTAGCTCTGAGAGCACCTGGGCAGCATGAAGCTAGGAGAGTGATGACGCGGGTTTATTCCAAAGTTGCAGTCTGCGTTGGAAAGATAGATGGTTCTTGATGGTTACAAACAAATTATTTCACTGAGACGTCACTGTTGTTGTTGTAAAACTGTTTCCCCGATAAGTGACCTGGGACTAGAAGCGTCACATAACAAACAAAAAACCAAACAAAAAACAAACAAACAAATTAAACGTTATTCAAACGTTACTACGTTTTTATTCAAACATATTAACTTTTTCAAAAAATATAATTTATTTAATATTGAAACACTTCGCTTGCCATAGAGGAAAATACAAATCGGTCAGCGAGATAAATACCACCATGTCATAAAGATACATACCACTATGTCAGAGAGATTAATACCACCATGTCAGACAGATTAATACCACCATGTCAGAAAGATTAATACCATCATGTCAGAAAGATTAATATCACCATGTCAGAAAGATTAATACCACCATGTAAGACAGATTAATACCACCGTGTCAGAAAGATTAATACCATTATATCAGAGAGATTAATATCACCATGTCAGAGAGATTACTACCATCATTTCAGAAAGATTAATAAATTGAACCTTTATCCAATATTCAAATTAATTAACCAATACGTTAATTGAAATGTAGAACGGACGTTTATTTAAATATGTGTGGCGCAGAAAATCCGATTTTGAGTGTTTCTTGTTTTCTAATTTCTATCCTGTCGTTTGTCCTTGGGAATTTTTCTATATATGGATACAAATTTCGGTCGACAATGTTAAATCCGGTATGAACATTTTTATTAACCTTGTCACATATACGTACAGCCCTGTCCTTTGGCTTTTCAGTGTTAAAATAAGTGAATTCCGCAGATTCAAATATCTCTCTTCCGAAAATAAGACGTCATATGTTTGCTTTCCAAGGTCATATTGCCTTTTGGGGCAAAGTTGAGCTCGGTTCGATGGGCTTTTAAGATGTTCCTAAGAAACACATAATTTGCGAAGATCATTTCTAAAAATTTTAATAACATATTCGAAATTTTAAGATTTAAATTTTATCTTGTGCTCTTCCCGCGGTTTTTGTACACGACCCAACTCGGGACGAAGTTATGTGTCTGGTTTAACACTAAAAGTCTTGGCGTTTTGCCTTGTCGGGAGGAAAGTCACTTCCTCACAAAGAACAGGCTATACGAGTTTACATTGGGTGTATCGGGGATCAGTAATATAGGATCGGTAAACGAAAACGGAGCGGATTAAAACGTGTGGATATTGAATGTGCTTTAGTGTAAATCCGGGTCTTTGTAAGTTAGCTTGTTAATATAATAGAGTTATTATGCTTGCAGTGGTGGAGCACATTGATGGATTAGAAACAGAAGTTTTGTGTTTAGCCTTTCATAAACCGCAAACACCCACAACTCAAGAGTTATACGCTATCTCATAAATATGATATCAACATTGATCAAGGCTCATCCTCTGCACACAATTCCAAGGTCATTCACGAAGGGTGTGTGGGGGCAGTCAAAATTTTCTTTCTCTTCATTTGTAAATATATCTGCCAAAGTTATAAACATTTATAGTATATAAATATACTGGCCAATTAGGCCAAGCTTACTGGGGTTCACGCAAGGTAACAGTTTCAGTTGTCCAAAAAACAGAAATAACACGGGGCCATGGTTAATACCAAATTCAGCCAAAACAAGCAGAAGTTGTGCGATTATCTTCTGTGCTGATGTTGTAAGTCGCATGTAAACCGGGGAAAATGCAATTCCACTCAAAGTTTATTATTTGAATGGTGTTTGTTGATTGTACCTGCATATATCCGTTGGTCATGTAAAAATACGCAGTCGGTAATTTTCGACTTTTATAAACCATAATTGAGAAGCAGCTCTGATTGGTCAATTCAAGAAACCAGTAGACATTTTAGGTGGGGTGATTGTGTCGGATCTCAATACAGTGATAAACAAAACAGGGGGAGCGTTTTTGAGATCTGATTTTAATTAGATTGTGGTGTTGGATGGAACTCTATGCATGAACTGTAGCTGGTCAATATTTTTTGCATTGCCAACCGGTTTTTGTATAATATAACCATCATCTTTTCTAAGGAACTCTCAAAGAACCATTATTTCTAAGAGTGTATGGAACTCCTGAGAAAGAGGGCACGTGAATTAAAGTATAGGCCATTATAAGTACACCATGTAGCTATTGACATTATCTTTATTTAGAACTGAAGGAAAAGTAGGTTTGCAGTAGAACAAAACATTTCACGCTTCACGGTTGGTCTAAGTGCGGCTTTTTAACTGTTGGAGAACTTCACCTTCAAATTAGTGAAATATCATTGCGCTTGGTCTTTAACACCAACCAATCACTAATAGCAATTTCTATAAAAAGTAGTACCCTTTTGTGAGTGTTTTAGGCGTTTAACAGGCTCTCTTTCTGATTTTAACTGAAGACTTATGACAGACAGACAACTTTCTATTATTTATACAATTTCTATGGCGTACTTGGAAAAATCACAACGCATTTTATTAGTTTGGAATAAAGTTCTGAAACCTTTTAAAATTTAAACTTTTGTACAGAGAATAATGCTTTTAGCTTTTTTGTTTCGAAAATGGGTCAACGGAATGTCAGACAATTGTATTGAAAACCTGCTCATCTTGAGTTGAAAGGCATGTTGATCCGACAAAAGTGTGTTTGACGTTTCATTTTTGTAAAAAAGCATTCACTTAAAAGCAAATGTTTACGGCATAGGTTCTATTGCCGATCTGATACGTTGCAACAAATATATTTGATATTTAAATGATGCGAAGAGATTCTTTGCCAAACCCGGATTACAAATTGAAAGGCTGTCTGGAAGCTTTCATGCTTTACCCTTTTATGATTATTATAAAAGACGAGTGATTTCAGGACTCGAAGCAAATATGTGGACAAAAAAATGACACTGGTGAATTCATGGTTTCTACTGCAGCATTAAAAAAAGCAACAGCCGAGGTTGGAGAGAGCTTTCCGTTGCACGAGTGGTCTATGAACTAGGGGCAACAAGAGGCTGATCTGTACTGTGTTTTGTGATTGGCATGTCGTATGTTTGTCCTGTGCTTGTCTTGTATTTTGATTGTTTGTTGCCAGTGACGTCAAAGGTAGCGTCCTGATCCTCTTTAAGCTGGTTGACAGTTATATAAGCGAAGTAACCATAATCGGGCAAGGAACAGTGTGAAGTGGACAATCCGTCATCATATTAGTTAAATACCCTTGAGTACGACGTTAAACCCCAATCAAACAAACAAACTTATCTGTCGATTATAAAAAAGCAAGTAAAAAAGTCGGCATAAGCCGAAGTAACATTAAGCACCGAGAGAA
>JAVFBX010161138.1:0-15143 GCA_034783855.1 Mopalia kennerleyi
CTGTTTTGTCTTTGTTAGTTGCCAGATTCATAAATGGTAGTTTTCTGCAACCGTTTGGCTGGCACGCTGTCATATTATAGTTAGTCTTCATTGCCCTGTTAGCCGATAGCTCCGCATTGCCAATATTGTGAATGCCTTTCACAGCCTTGCTGGTTGATAGCTCCATTGCCTTGATGGTGGCTAGCTTCCATTGCTTTTTTAGCAATGCACTTCATTGTCTTGTAGGTGACTTTGTGTTATTTCATTGTTATTTTAAAAATTGCATTATCTTATCGGTGGCCTTCTGCTATTTCATTGTTATTTAAAAGCGGCTTTGTGTTATTTTGTTATTATTTAAAAGATTCCATTGTCTTGTTAGTGGAAAACTGTCAACACGGGGCTAATGAATTACCTCGTTTTTCTTAAGAGGTCTGTAGGTTGCCCATAGCAACTCGAGATTGAGATCAATTTAAAAACTGTCTGTAAATTAATCTAGAACATGATATGATTCTTCGATTTTAATTAATCCACATTATTCTGCCAGTGGGATTTCTTTCTGGAGATAAATGCACATTTTTTTTTATTAAATATTTTTATTCTTTAAAATAGAGAGATGGTAACAGAAAAGTAGGGGTTCTGGACGACCTTATTCCAAGGTTATTTAAACGGATAGCCCCCTTCAAATCGGCTCCTTCCTTTATTTGTCGATAATTTAACCTTGTATACAGCCCATAACATGGAAATCACATGGTGTGACGTCGTCACAGGGGATTGTTAGCGCAGTTAAGTTTGCATAATACAGGCATCTAACAAATACAATGTTCTCAGATCTGTATTTTGTTTTTAATATGGTGACTGATGCGCGACCGGGTGTAGTCGCCTGATGTGACATCATTGATTATGATAGTTATACATGTACGAACGTTTACATCGATAATCGAGTCAAAATGAAAAGGCTGGTTCCTTTATTAACTTCGATATAACATAGTGCAAATCATCGAAATGATGCAACGGAAGTAAAAAAAATATGGCAAAACACAAGCCATATTTGCGCGAACCATCTATCCTAATCATGTAATAACGTCGCACCGAAACACATGGATCCGAATAATTAACGTATATACATCAACGATTGATAAAGAAATAGTGCGGTTAATCGAAACACAAAGTTCTCTCGGTAGGATCTGTAATGTATTAGCACATATGAATAGTCACTTAAGTGAGCCATTTATTAATACAATATATAAACGTATGGTACAAGGATATGCCCATAGAACACCTTATAAATCTATTGAGGATACGCCGATACGCCAACATACTTCAGTTTAGCATTACTTCGTTAAAAAAAGTAGATTCATAGCGTCCAAACACATAAAACAAACATTAATGACAGAGTATTTAATAACTCCATAGGCTTACATCAACACGATATAAAAACGTTATATGAAAAACATAATGAAATACCTGTTGATTCACGACGCGTATACTGTAAGCGAGTCTTCCCTCCATCTCTTTCGTGTTAACATTTTGTGTAATCATTTTTACATAATGCTTACAGCTGTCAAAGCGGTATTAACTAATGGCAAAATGACCGGAAAGAAGCCGTTTGTGTGTTTTGTGTTCTGTTTCGGATCAGTGTGACATCCTCCAGGGTGGTCCGGCTTATTAAGCATTAGCGCGATTATTTTAACCGAATTAAGCGAAACATCCAGAGCGAGCTCGATTGAAATATCGTTGAACTAAAGGAAGGTAAACAGACCGAATCCTGAATCGAAACAAGTGAACACTGACTTGATCGGAAAAATTATTCTTGTCACTAAAATACATGGACTACTTTTTTGATATCACGTGATGAGATATGTACAATTTTGATTATAACTGCACCCAGAGCCGTTTTACCGAGTCCAATCCGGACGGAAGACGTTAATCAAGACACATGCTACGCGTTACCAAGAACGATATGGTTAACAGCGTTCTCAGACATGTTTCAGACGAAATTATCGGGTCCGTAGGTGATGTGTCCCACAGGGTTTCGTTAAAAAAATGTACGAGGACAATGTGCATGCTATACGCAAATCTATTCGACAGGAATACCTCCATCTGAACAGTAATTGGTACGAATTGAAAACATACCCCATACACAGAGAAATTATGAAAATCAAGAGTTATTCAGAAGAGGTCTTTGAATTTCTGCCGGAGCAGCTTTGTGTAACGTTGCGCGGATGTGAAAAGATCTATTCTATCAAGTCTTACATTCGGAGTATCCTGCCCGGATCATCGAGAAAACTAAAGAAGATTAAATCTCAGCCAATTTTACTATACGAGTAACTCATTCAGTCCATCGATAAACTGATAAAAGTCAGCCAGCACAATATTTTCGTTTAATTGCCTCAATTAAATTGTAAACATTATTTATATTGTTTCCAGCGTTTTATTTGACTTGTAATCCAGTCGCTTGGCCCTAAAAATCCCCTGTACATCCGTAAATCCACACTAAAATCAGTGAGAGCCCGTCGTTACCCCATTAACGCCCGTAAACGCATTTATTGATGAAATTGATATAAACGATAGGCTGTTAGCTTGTAATAACGTGGAAGATCAATGACATCAAAAAGTAATTCCTTAATAACGCCCGTAAAATCCCCAATAACGCCGGTAAGGCGTTAATTGCGGAAATAGAGATTTTAGATTGACAGGCTTGTAATGGCGTGAAAAACATAATGAATTCAAGACGCCATTCCGCAGTGTGGCCGTACACCATGTATAAACGCCCGAAACGCAATAACGTCCGTAAAAAACCGTAAAATCCACAGTTACGCCCGTAAAGTCCGCATTTACGCCTATGAACGCCAGTAAAATCCGCAAAAAACGCCCGTTAACGCCTCTAATCGAGTTTTGTTTCTTTGCCACTTTATCTGATTGTTCTTTTTTTGCTCTAAATCTCTACTGAACGCAACCGCTTTTAACTGGCAGCTCGTCGCCAAGGAAGGACTATGATTGATCTAATACTCAACACGACGTGTGTAAAGGGAGACTATTTGTGAATACTATAGCCAACCAAGAGTGTTCTCCCTCTGTCTGTCTTGGTTATAATAACGCAGCATCATTTGTGTATACCACGAGTGTTTGCCCTTGGTAAAGTTTTTTAAGTTCACTTCCGCCAACGTCGACAGTCTGACTCGATGCAACCTGTAAAAAATATACATGTGGTTGATGCAAAGTATGTAAAGTTCTACATTCAAGGTAAATAGTATGTTTTTATTTATATTATAATATGCTTTTTTACAGTATGTAATATTGCATATGCTCGATCGAACAGGGCAACCGTTAATCAAAGCCCCAAAGTGTATTATGTTGTTGTTGTATGATCGATATTACCCTTTCTCATTTTCAATAATTGAGGTAAATTTGTCTGTTTTAACATTCGGGTTTTATACACAATACATAAATAAATTCATGCATCTTGGTTCAATGTTAAATCATGGTAATTCAGTTTCTTACTATATTTGGTATTCATCAATACTGTGTTGTAAGGTCTGATTAATTGAGGATGTGTGATAAGCAAGAGTGATGTTATATGCGTATTAATATTACGTTTGTTAATTTACTCAGGATTGTGTACTTAATCGATAGGTCTCCTATTGAATGTCAATGTTGGCGAGATGAGGACTGCTTTATTTAGGCTACTTAACCAATATTTTGGTTCAGTAATGTCATTGATGACGTAGTATTGTCCTGGGAGTGTCACACTGTATTAGCTATACATTGTATAACCGCTGAGTAATATCCACATTCCTACGTTATAAGGCCGGCGGCCGTGGCGTAGTGATTAGCGAGTGCGCTTTCTAAAGCCTACTTCGATGTACCGTTCACGGGATCGAGTCCGTCTGTCGACCCTCAGGTATATGAGTGAGTCACAAGATGTGGCTTCGGCAATCGCGGTTTTGGTTTTTACAAGGTTTCCTCCCGGTTTTCCACCATAATAGGGGAAGGAACAGTTTGAAGTGGACAATTCGTCGTCATATAAGTGAAATACCCTTGAGTACGACGTTTAACCCCTATCAAACAAACAAACCTACGTAATTATTGTTGACAACAATCTTTTATTGTACTGATGGGTAATATCTCCTATTCTGTTGAATGTACTCAAATTTTTAACTTGTACTTATGTACATTAGATTAAATAATGTTCATCACAAGATGTAGTTTGAAAGTAATGAGTGAGTGACATGCTGTCAACTGAGGTACCTATGCTACATGAATGATTATATCGTTTCAGTAAAGCTACTGATTGGGTAACTTATTTGTGTTTTTATTTAGGTATTTTTCAGTGAGGCTGTCACTGTTCATTGTTATTGGTCTGGGTATATTTATCCAGTAACGAACCCTTTCATTCAAACACGGGCTGTTACACGTGAAAAATAGACATCTTTAAAAATATTTCTTGATTTCTCTGTGTATGGAGTCTATTTTTAATTCGTGCCAATTAATGTTCAGATGGAGGTATTACTGTGGAACAGATTTGCCAATAGCAGGCTTATTGTCCTTGTAAGCTGTTTGAACATAAGCGTTATGGATCACATCAGGTGTGGACCCAATAATTTCGTCTGACAATTTTATGTCGTTCCAGACATCGGGTCTGGATCAAGCATGTGTCTTGATCAACGTCTTCCGTTTACTCGGACAGGTTCATACGCCCGCCATCTTTGCTCGATTTAGACGGATTAATCCCCAATTCGTCGTTGCTGGCAGAACACGATAGATCTTCAGTATTTCCGTGCTCTGGATGCTGGTTTGATTTATGGCGTTTCATGTCGTATATAATGCTTGGAAATCCTGCGATTACAACCAATTGACTCTAAAACCATCTAACAACTAATGAAGGTGAATCAGCTATATCTATAGGATAACCAGACTCAGATTTCAGATTTATTTCATTCATTGATCATAAATATTTACATTCAATATTTAAAACAGAACAAAAAAATGTACATCAGCGGGATTATTTTCTCTTGGGTCTTGTTGAAGTTGTTCTATCCCTATTTAAACAAATAAGTTGTAGACTGTCGCGAAATGTGAAGAACTACTACGAAAATCAGATTTATAACTAACCAGTTGTGAGAAAAAAGAAAATTAATAATGGGTTTTCAATCTCGAGAAAAGATAGGCTTTAAGTTTAGATTTAACTAGAGAAGTAGAAATGCATTGTTTAGGTTCTGAGGATAACTGGGTCCACCATTTTGTGCCGCAAATTTGACAAATATGAAATGAATACATTTGAACAATGAATAGGAACGTACAATTCAGAAGGAGAGGGTCGAGTGTGAAGTGTGAATATTTTATGCAAAATTAAAATAAGACTGATATCGGATGGGTTGACAACAAAATGTATGAATAAACATAAGCATTTGAAACATATTCACAGAACTAAATGGTAAGATATTTGAATGTTTTCAAAGAGCAGTAATGTAGATTTAATAATTCATAGTTGACAATATCAATGAGCTCCTCGCAATCTTTATGCAATGCCATGACACTGCTACCATCCGCAAACAAAGCAAATTTCACGCTTTATCATCCCCTGCGATGACGTTACATCATGTGATTTGCATGTCATCGACAAATAGAGAGAGTAGCCGATTTAAGGGGGCTCCTCACCTGAATTTCACCCATTTAAATAACCTGGGAATTAGGTGGTCCAGAACGTTAACTTTTCTACTAGAGATAACCACGCATTCTAACCCTTAACGGGTTACGTGCCGTGCACAAATATACATAACAAGGAACACAGCTCAGCGGTCTTAATGAGACAACTATGACCGACCACAAAGACCGCAGTTCCGACTACCTCCCTTCACAGACTTGCACTGCATAAGCATACCAATAGTTAAAATCCGTCTCGAAGACAAAAACAGCGTACACTTTAAATTAATAAATTCATTATTCCGTAAACAAACTTGTGGTGTTGTGATATTTTTAATTCCCCATCTATCAAATTTCCGATAGTAAAAAAATCAAACATGGCCGCCTCCGCTTCAAATTTTGTTTTCTTAATTTTATAAAACATACAGCACAAATAGGGAATTGGTTGTCGCGAACATAGATTAAAACAGGTCTACTTCACAATCGCTATAATTTATGGCAACCAAAATATCAGAAAAATTGTTTTTGAAGATTTTTTCTGCGGCGTTTTTCGCTGTTTTAAATCTCAGCCTAGTCGGATGGCGTTGTTATGGCAGCACGGGATGCCAGGGGAGGCAACTTCCTATTTCTGATTGGTTGTTGACAGTTTAACGCATACAGGGGATAATTTAGGAAGAGCCACTTTTGGGGCCGCGGAAGAGCTCTTTTCTGTCTTTGTTCGGGTTAGAATGGTGTTTAAACCCCTGATATCGGTCGTAGTTAGGTTTTATAAGACCTCTGTGCCAAAATTACGACAGAGGTCTTAAAAAACCTAACTACGACCGATATCGAGGGTTTAAACCCCTAAATATAGTGCTGTTTTGATAAATGACTACTTCCTGACGAAATATGTTTTTCCTCACGTGACCTTTTTACCAACGGCAGTGGTTTTCGAACAGAGGCTTGGTTTTGTTTGTCTTCCCATGTTATGAATGTATTTCATTTAAATTAATGGTGCATTCAATGCTGTAGTTGTATTTAAAAATCATTGTGATATAAATAGATACATGTAGTTTTACGGCCCGTCAGTCTTTGTTGATGTCAAAAACAATAGCGAATATTCTGCGAACTTCTGTGACCCATTTATAACAAGTCAGTTGGTCTTTGTTTACATTAAGACTATTTTTGCAGCTTCTCTGACTTGAGCTACTTTTAAAACAAGAGGTGAGTGCGATTCACTTAATCCCAACGGAAGTACTCTATCAATGTTGGAGTTAATGTGAAGCAAGGTAAAACAGTCATTATATCCACTGCAAATCCGCTTCAATCATGGATATGGTTCAATCTTATGGTTATCCACCCAGACATTTGATTGCAAGTCCGATGTGTTTCTAAAATTTGAAAACCCTGTGTTCAGCGATTTTGTTTTCATCTTGTTCACGCCCTTTATACAGACGGACGGAAAATTGAATTGGAATGACTCCATTTTAAATAGGAATGTAGTTTAGTGTCCGACCAATGTGTTTCCAAAATTTAAAAACCTTGGGTTAAGTGGAATGGGTTTAAACATGTTCACATCGTCTGGTATACGACTATTATTATTGCTGTTAGGTACCATTATGTTACCATGGAAACCAGAAATTGGATTGGGATTCCCCATTTTGAATAGGAAAGCAGTTTAGTGCAAGATCAATGTGTTTCCAAAATGTGAACACCCTGCGTTAAGCGGTATGGTTTGAGATGTGTTCACGTCGTCTGTTATACTATTATCATTAGTATCTATCATTATGTTGCCATATAAACCAGAAATGTAAATGGCATGACCCCATTTTAAATAGGAATCTAGTTCACAGCAACACCAATGTGTTTCCATAATGTGAAAACCCTGAGTTGAGCGGTGTGGTTTGAAATGTGTTTACGTCGTCTGGTATACTGTGTTAAGTGGTATTGTTTATATCTTGTTCACGCTCTCTACACGGACGGACGTCGTGACAACATCATCCTTACGGCACAATATGGCGATGGGATAAAAAAAATATCTTGATCGGTTAAATGTAGACTTTCCAAAATGCTCTAACACGCTAATACGCTAATTAATTGTATATTATATACGTAAGTTCCTTTATACAAGCCTCATATTTCCATTGTCTCTCACCTTCAATTGTATTTCTTAATGTTTTTCTGCCATTGTATACGATAATGCTATTGTTGTTGTTATTATAACAGTAAATATTGTTAAAAAAACCAAATCACTAGTTATTTTCTTTCTGTTTGGATTCTACCGTCAGGCCTTTATTTATTTCACACAAGAAGAACCAGAAAAAGTTAAAGCGCATATTACCTTACATCGAATCCATGCTTGTATGGGGAGTCATTTGGCACAGCAAACCCCTGAGATACGCTTTGAATATTTTCGGTGCCAACTCTGGATGCTCCACAACTCTGTGTTTCGAGGTATTTAATATAGCTGATGTCACTGAGCCAGGCTACCTCCCCAGCAACCACTTCTTCAATAAGCTTCGGACCAAATGCTCTGGGTATCATTCTTTGTGCTATTGCTTGGTACACTGGTATCGATGATTCCTTCCACAAAAAAAAACGAACGGGTATAAAGTGACGGTCGAATGTGTTTGTACAATACAACCGAATAGCACAATTTGGATGGAAAATAATTCCGATAATCATGTTTTGCCGTATGAAAATAATAGCTATAAGACAACAACAATATAACAACAATGGTTATCTGATATAACCTACGTTATATATAACCTACGTTATATATAACCTACGTTTACAATAATTTATAGAGGACTCAATTATTTCCAGTTTTTTCCATACGTCTTGTTTCTATAACGGTCTGTATTTTAAAACACACACACCCTCTCGCACACACTGTATTACATTGAAATGAATACTCGTAACCAAATTGTTTACATAGAGAATATACTAATTAAGGCTGCACTGATTCAATTTTAGTATGAACAGTTTTGTTTTTGCCACGGGGACCGTACCTTAACTCAATACCCACAAGATACTGCAAAAGAGTGTGTCGACAGCTAAATCAGAGCACGATACGATTGGATGAGCTTAGTTTCAATAGTACATCGCGAATGAGCAGCACATAGAACAGATGCCCCCTACACTGACCCATGAGTTCAACAGGAATCGATCTTTGATTCTGTCGTTAAGGTTAGAATGGCGTAAATTTAATACATTTTCACTTCTGCAATAGGATTTCAGATTTTATCCGTAGGGATAATGTCGTCACGACATCCGTCCCTCCGCCTGTATTGTGGGCGTGAACAAGATAAAAACAATACCACTTCAGGTTTTTCAAATTTTAGAAACACATTGGTCTTGCACTAAACTACATTACTATTAACAATGGGAGCATTCGAATCAAATTTCTGGCCTCCATGGCAACATAATAATGCATAATAATGATAAAAGTATACCAGACGACGTGAACACTAAACTACATTTTTATTTAAATTGATACCATTCCAATCACATTTCCCGTCTGGTTGTCCACCCATCCGTATAGAGAACGTGAACAAGATTAAAACAACACACTCAAACACAGGGTTTTCTAATTTTGGAAACACATCGCTCTTACACCAAACTTCATTGTTGTGTAAAACGGGGTCATTTCAGTCAAATTGTCCGTCTGTCGGTCCGTCCTACCGTGAAAGGGCATGAACAATATAGAAACAATACCACTCAACACAGGTTTTTCAAATTTTGGAAACACATTGGTCTTACACTAAAACTACATTCTTGTTTAGAATTAGGTTATTCCAATCAGCTTTCTGGTTTCCATGGCCATATAATGATAATAATAGTATTACAGACGACGTGAAAACAGCTAAAGCCATGCCGTTTAATGAAGGGTTTTCAAATTATATAAACACATTGACCTTGCACTAAACTATTTATAATGGGGTCATTCCAATGAAATTTCTGGTTGGATAACCATAATATTGAAATATTTGCATAATTAAATCGGAGTTACAGTGGATATAGTGACTGTATTAGCTTGTTTATCCGTAGCTCCAACATTGACAGAATACTTCCGATGAGATAACGTGTCACTCACCTCATGTTGATGCGTGTTTATGTAACATTTTGATATAGTTGTGAGTAATGACACAGGTTAGTTATTATTTAAATTATCTTTGATTCCGCTTTGCATCCAATAAACTAAGAAGCTGTTTTCCATACTAAGTCTTTCCATCTTGTTTGTTTCTTCTGTTCTTGTAAATCGGTACAATATTAGCCTTCCTGAATTCCAAGGAAATGTTCGTGGCTAATGTTACAGGTTAGATATTATAAACGTGAGAATACGGAGTAAACCAGCAGTTATTTGGTAGATGTCTTGTCCGTGTGGCGTATTGCGGTCAATATACTATGTCTTTAATCGTGTGAGATTTCGCATTCTAGATCACAAAACTGGTCATCAACAAATACCTGGATAATTACATTATTCGAAATAGTTTTTTGTTTTACAAACATGCGTAGAAAATATGTATTCATGCAGTTGGCGATTTTGTTGTTGTAGGAAATTTCATTTTCACGGTTAAAATTGACATCTGGAATTGAGCCTCATTTCTATTTTGCCTTTAACACAATGAAAACAAAAACACAATTTGAACTGATACTGTTGTCTACATTAGTAACATAATCTCTTTATCTCAATTTCTTTGTTTTTTTACCTGTTAATTTTTTTTAAGTTCCCATATTCCCTGCAGTCCCTGATTTAACAATTATTTACATATTCACATCATGTAAACTCATTCTCTTTCGTGAGACTAATCTAGTGATGGTCCTACCAATATTTGTCATCACGGCGTCTTCGACCCTTCCTTAACAAATATGAACAACCCCTGTCGACGTGCATAATCGTTTCAATTATACAATGGCAAACCAAAACTTATTTGTATTGTAAAACAGCAAGATTGATTGAAAACAACTCATTCAACAAACTAAATGATAAATGACAGCAATACATAACAAATTAAATCCCCGATTACAAAGATAACGTGACCCGGTGTTCTTCTGAGTGATCCCATTTCAAATATTGGTAGTTATAACTTTTCACCAAACATGCAGCTGTATTTTGACAATCCATGTTTTGAGTAGAATTCTAAAAAATTTCTCAGAGAAATTTACACACAGACATACAGACCAATAAAGGTAACAAAGGCGGAAACTCAATCATTACAATTAAATTGAAAAATTCAGTTATTATCTGATTTCTAGCTTTATTATTTCTAAGCATAAAAAACAACGCTTATGAAAGAGTAATGATGACATTCCCACTAAAGATACACAGAGTGGCAGGCGCAAAGTACAGTATGACGTCATTGTTATCATAGCACTGTCACATGGTAGGCTAAGACTTAAAAGAAAACCACTGCACAATTTTTGTCTAGAGTCAATTTTTTGTTATATTGCACGCGTCAGAAATTTTTTGGCATGTATGTTGTTCAAAATGACGTTCCTAAATTATGTAACGTGTCAGTTTATATTTTGTCATGTAACATACAACACCGGAATGATATCGTTCTTAACAGGTTAAGAATTACAATGACGTTCCTAGTAGAACCCAAGTGTACAGTCCTTCTACAATCCCAACATCTTTAAGACATTTATACTTTAAATCGAGGAGCAACATGAGTATATTGTCAAAATTGTCCGATAGTTATCGTAGATGCTGAGACTGAATCAAGTAGAATAGATTGTCACAGGGATAATTCACTGCCTTTAACAATGAACTCTAGAGAGATTGCTAATTAAGGCAAACAAAAAATAACCCCGATTGGAAGTGCTAAACTATTTAATCCAAAACAGTTATATATTATGACCTTTTCTAACCCTCCATGGCTCAGTCATTGTCGGATAAAAAGAGTGACAGTTTCGCTTATTACAATGGTAAATGGTCGGAGATGTGTTTACAGGCAGCCAACTCGTTTGCTCGATATCGGTCTATCCTTGGTTTTTTTCCATCGTTTTGTAGAAGCATTAGAGGGGAGCTAGCGTTAAATGACCATTGAAACATTTAGTTCGTTTGAAGTGTTACCTGCATAATAGTCCATGTTGACGTTGCATAACCGACGACTACACCTATATCTGTTCTTGCGGCCAAATCCTCCAGATTATTGATGGGTTTAATCGGGACGGATACCGTCAATACTGCCGCTAAGTTTGCTGTGTAGATGGTCACGGAGAGGAGTGTAAAAACAAGCCAGAAACCCAATAGACATCGAGCAGAGCCTCGATCTGGCTGCCAAGATGGACCTGTAAATAAACCACGACAAGTGTCCATAACAGCTTCACCTTAGTCGATATGACAAATGAATATAGTGTAACCAAACAGGTGTATTGTTTCCATGAATAATGAAATTTGTCTATCGCATCTTGCAAGGGCAGGATTTATCAGTTTCAGTTTTCAGTTTTAGTTTATTGAGGAATGGGCCACATAACCCTTCTCCCATTAATTACATATACATAATAGAGCATTTATTTTTCAAGATGACGTTCATGCCCACAGGTATATAGTGATATCATTTTTACAATAACATATTCTGTGCTCTCAAAGCCACAGCCTCTTTAATAAAATAACACAGATTTAACATACTTTTAGTTGTTTTAACATTAATTTAGTTCTTGACATCGTGACTAGGCCACTATAGTCCTAGGTAAATCAGACTAAAGCTCAATGACGTATATATAGATCTTGCTATTTTCTGCACCGGTGTTGTTTATCCCCCGGACTTTATTATAACATTCTGCAATCCGTTTTCCGTGTGCGAGATTCAGATTTTTATTTCTACCGCTTTATTGAGGTCTAACGCAATCACCCCACCAACAATGTCGATTTTTTTCTTAAATTGACCAATCACCTAGCTGCTTCTCAATTCTGGTTTGTAAAAACGCAAAAACAACAAACACCGTTCAATTAATAAACTTTTGAGTAGAATTGCACTTTCCCCTGTTAACATGCGACTTACAACATCAGCAAAGAAGATAATCGGACAAATTCTGTTTGTTTTGGCTGATTATATGGTGTTCACCATGGCCGCGTGTACAAGTGTTTTTATTGGACAACGGAACTGTGACCTTTGGTGAACCCCAGTAAACTTGACCTAATTGAACAGTATTGGTACAGTGATTGCCTTAAATCTCAATATAGCGGCAAACAAAACAAGGGGAGTGTTTTTGAGGTCTGATTTTAATTAGATTGGGTTGATTTCATACTTCTGTTTGATATACTTCCGTTCTAACTTTTTGGTATATCCTCCGAATATGTGTTTATCAACTACTTTTATTCTTCCTTGAGTCTGATCTTTGGATATTAATTCCCTCAACGTTTTAAAGTCAGCGGTTTTAACTGTGTGTACAGGTGGCTCTCTATGGGCCGATCGTTTAAGTCGATTTACAGAAATTTTAGTACTCACCGTCCTTTTAACTCTTTCATCCCTATCAGTCAAACTCAGTCTAATATTGTGTTTTAACTGTTGTTGAAAGGGTGTGTTTTATGGTAATAACTGTTTGTGTGTTTGTCTTTAAATATCTATCTGAGAATATGATACATTTTATTTGCCAACCACATTGGAAATGACGATGATTTAGTCTTCTATGATTAATGAGTGTTATTTGATGTGTCGCTCTTTCTGCTTTAGGCACCAGAGCGAACCTGTGTTAAACAAGCGTTACACAAGGTTTGTCCCTCAGTGGAAATTACAATACACTTGACTTACTGTGCGCAATTTCTTCACAACTTTTGAGATTCTTTTTCTTCGGACTGTGTGTCTCTGTCAATGAAAATTATCATAACAAGAAAGCTTCGTTTTCTCTGAGCATATGGCGGCACCACGGCCAGCAAACACACACGTGACTGTCCAGTTAGCGTATGGCGGCACCACAGCCAGCAAACACACACGCGACTGTTCAGTTAGCGTATGGCGGCGCCACAGGCAGCACACACACATGCAACCGTCCAGTTAGCGTATGGCGGCACCACAGCCAGCAAACACACACGCGACTGTCCAGTTAGCGTATGGAGACACCACAGCCAGCAAACACACACGCGACTGTCCAGTTAGCGTATAGCCGCACCACAGCCAGCAAACACACACGCGACTGCCCAGTTAGCGTATAACGGCACCACAGCCAGCAAACACACACGCGACTGTCCAGTTAGCGTATGGCGGCACCACGCGACCATCCAGTTAGCGTTTAGTGGCACCACAGCCAGCAAACACACACGCGACCGTCCAGTTAGCGTATGGCGCCCCCACAGCCAGCAAACACACACGCGACCGTACAGTTAGCGTATGGCGACACCACAGCCAGCTAACACACACTCGACTGTACAGTTAGCGTATGGCGGCACCACAGGCAACACACACACATGCGACCGCCCAGTTAGCGTATGGCGGCACCACAGCCAGCAAACACTCACGCGACTGTCCAGTTAGCGTATGGAGGCACCACAACCAGCAAACACACACGCGACTGCCCAGTTAGCGTATAACGGCACCACAGCCAGTAAACACACACGCTACTGTCCAGTTAGCGTATGGCGGCACCACGCGACCGTCCAGTTAGCGTATAGCGGCACCACAGCCAACAAACACACACGCGAATCACACGGTATTGTCCGAGGTTTATTGGTCTTCGTTGTCGGTGATCTTCATGTGGTATTCCGACGGTAACACTTGGTCGAATAGTTCCTTTCTCATTCGTACAGCGTTATTTAAGGCTTCTCCAGATGGGATCTCGAACATCTCTCCCAAACAAGGCTTTGTTTTCATAACTTCTCAGTGTATAGGATCCGGTTTCAAATCGAGCCAATGCGTTTTCATGTGGAGATATCCGTCTCGGATCGACTTACGAATGTCGGGTTAGATGGATTCGTAGGGCTTTTGCATGGAAGCTTTGTCGAATTCATCACCTGCTGCAAGACCACGCCGTAGAACGCCGTCATGACGCCGCAGTACGGCGTCGTTGCCAATGTGGCGTCGTGGCGCATGCGGCGTCTTGCGGTATGACACCGTAGAACAGAGGGCCCCAAGAGCGGTGGTTTCCCAGCTAGATACAACTGTCTGTGATTAATACGGGTTCAGCACTTTTGAAATCATGTTAACTATTCACGCATGCGCTGTGCCAAAATTATAGAACAATATTGAAGGAAGCGCAATTGAAAGCGCCGACTGTTAAGTGTTGCAGATCGTGCCTATAAAGGCTATAAAAATGCAAATGAAAAATTGAAATATGAACGTCCGAATTTCAATTTTCACTTTTGCTAATGGAAATAGGGGAAACAAAAATTGAAAATTGAACAACCACACACCCAGCAGTCCATTTAGCGTATAGTGGCACTACAGGCAGTAAAAACACGCGCGACAGTCCAGTTAGCGTATAGTGGCACTACAGGCAGTAAAAACACGCGCGACAGTCCAGTTAGCGTATAGTGGCACTACAGGCAGTAAAAACACGCGCGACAGTCCAGTTAGCGTATAGTGGCACTACAGGCAGTA